>JAVQJD010061325.1:0-36846 GCA_036023655.1 Nannoperca australis | reverse complement strand
TATACAGTATGTACAGTGTAGTACAGTACAGTGGATGATTTACATTATCTACAGAGTATGTACAGTAGTGCAAGGGAAATGATTTACATTATGAACAGCATATGTACAGTAGTGCAATGATAACTTGGGTAGAGTCCTGGTGCTCAGATGCGTATGTGTTAGTGGTGGGGTGGGGCAATGGGGGCAGAGAGATTTAATAGTGCTTCTGCATAACCAACATGAAAACTTTACTCAAATGTTCAGAGGGATTTCAAATAAGATAAACAAGTTATAGTTAGAAAATGATTCATTATTTTTATTATTATCATTTTTTTCTCATTTGACATGGTAATGCAGCATTACAGCTCTCAAAATGGCTCCAGCTGGCAACAGTCATAGAACATGACTCAGTGACATTTTATTTGATAGTTGTGGTTAACCAGATGGTGTACTTTGTGTTGCTGAATGTTATGAGCACGAGCTTTTGACAAAAATAGCACAGCAACTGGCTGAAGATTTTACAGACAGAATATAACATCCAGTGGTGTCATACTGTCATTGTTGTTGTCACTGTAAAGCTGATTATGTGTGTTATTTGTTGTGTTCAGGTACTCATGTAAGCAGTGTACAGACTCATACCCCAACAGCCGAACTACACCCAAAACCCACACCCGTGCTCGTAGTTACACCCGCTCTCTGACCAGCTCACAGGTAACACATAACGTGGTTTAGTCGTGTGAATTGTGTATTTGTATAGGTGTCTTGACTACAGTATGGCATCTGTCACGCTTTCCCTCTCGTCCTTCAGCTTGGAGAAACGTTGAACCGTCAGTTTGAGGCGGTGTGTGAGACCATGTTCGGGGAGGTGGAGTCTCAGGCCGTCGAGGCCCTGGATCTTCCAGGTGTGTTCCGCACTCGCAGCCACAGCTACGTCCGTGCCATCCAGGCCGGCTGTTCCCAGGATGACGACTGCCTCTCTGTCTTCTCCATGTCGGGCCCTCAGGGAAGCATCAAGGGCGGGGCCGGTGAGTGCATGTGTTGTGGTGTGGTTACCAATAAATATAAGTCTGTGGCGTCTGTGTCAGTGTTAGAGGGATGTGTGGTTGTCTTTTATGTGGTGGCAACCTGGTTGGAGACACAGTAGGACAGCCAGTGGGAGAAGGAATTGTATGACAGCTTGTGTCTGCTTACCTTGACAAAAGCTACTTTATGCACCTCCACACACACATCCACAAAACCGTACACCCTCACTCATTGCGTGAAGCTACATGCAATGAGTGCATACATTTTTAATTTGTAACCTTTTTTTCTTCTGTATTTCTTCAATCTGTATAATATCACTTTTTCACCCAAGCCTTCTGCTCCTCTGCAGCACTTTCCTTGTGTTTGTGTATATGTGTGTGCATGCTGTAGGCATAGATTTGAGTTACATTATTGTGCATGCTCTTTGTTCTCTGTCATCTCTGCCTTGTCTCTGCATCTCATCTTTCCCATCACTCTCCCCTGTGTGGTAGCAGGTTTCTTAGGCTCAGTAATAGGTGCAGGAAGGCTCATGATTATGATAATATCTCAGTGTCTCCAGCTGCTTCTTTCTCTCTGTCTGTCTGTCTGTCTGTCTGTCTGCTGTCTACAATATGTCTCATCCTGGTGTACCCTGACTTATTTGCATTCTTACTCTGTATCCCTCTGTATTTGAAACATGTCTGTTTTTGTACATTTTGTGTTTTTTTCCTCATCATTTTTTTATTTTATCTTTGCAACCATGCTCTTATTCAAGCCTAACAAACAATACAGTATACAGTACATATGCAGTAATTTGTGATAAAGTGTGTGTTGACTGCAGAGCCAGCACTCACATTTCTAAGCTTAGACCAGCAAATCCCTCCTGATACTTATTAAAGCCTCTGTGAAGTGTCACATACATCAACTACAAACACACATGCACAGCACACAAACTCACTTACATACATACTGTACACCTACATACAGTACATGCTCCCATAGTGGAGCTTAGACCTTCGTGGTTAGGGTCTTTGTAAACTGTGACAAGCTGGCTGGCTGATGAAGATGCTTGGAAAGAAATGCATTAAAGTTTGATCCTTTATTCACTAAAAATAAACTGTGTGTGTGTGTGTGTGTGTGTGTATACATTTGAACGAAGCTGTGAGGGAGGAGGAACAGACAGAATCTGCGCTTCTCGTTTTAATATTTCTCTCAGGAAATTGCTTTATCTTCTTAAGAAGCACAGTAAAGTTAGCTCAAGAGAAGACATTTTCTGATGTCACTTCTGTCATGTCTGTCTTCTCCACCACTTCGCTCGCTGCCTCTTACTGAAATTCATACCAAAAAGTGACATTTTGCATTGGCATGATTTCTTAATGATTTTTTTTTGTTCTCTCTCTCTCTTTCTTTCTGTATTGGTTCACCCTCTTATATATCAACAAATTTCCCTCTTTTCACTCACTCTTTCCTTTCACGTTCTCCTCCCAGTCTGTCCCTTTTGTAAGTATTCACCTCCCCTGCTCCCTGTTGATATAGTACCCATTTTGCTTTTAACAGCCCACTGTGCCTCTGTCTTCCTTTCTCCTTTTTCACACTTCAAGTCTTTCCTTATCGTAAAGGTGCTCCCCCCCCACTCCCACCTCGCATGTCCAAGTCTTCGCTCTCGGTGCGAGCCCAGAGCAGCACAGAATCCACCCAGGATGCCTACTTCCAGAGCAGCGGACAGTTGGGCTCAAGCTCAGGCCCCGGCCGTCCCAAACTGCACAGCAACTCCGTGGACCTGGGCAGCTCCGATGGCCCCTCCGGTCGCTCCTCCAGAGGAGGCTACTACACCACCACGGGCCCTGGACGTTCACGACAGCACAGCAACTCAGCAGAGAGCCTAGATGGAGTGAGGGGTTCGCGGGAGCTGGTGCCCTACGGAGGTGGCCCAGGAGTAGGGGTGAGGGCCAAACACAGCAGCTCAGCTGACAGTCTGCTGGAGGGGCCACCGAGGCCAGCAAGGGAGAGGGACGGCAGGGTCGGGGGCAGCCTGGGGAAGTCAGCCTCCCTGCCTCAGAACAGCATAGTGCTGAGTAAAGCTGCGGGGCAGGAGGAAGGACGTGGTGGAAGAAAGTGGAGGCCATCCATAGCTGTGCAGGTGAGAATCAAAATACAATATATATAATGTTAATACATGTTGAAGAAACATTTCGACATTTTGGGAAATACAGTAATTTGCTTTCTTGCTGAGATTTACATGAGAAGATTGATACGACTCTCATGTCTGTGCAATAAATACAGAGCAAGAGTCAGGAATTGATTAGCGTAGCTTAGCATAAAGACTAGAAAGAACACTCTAAACTCACTAATTATTAATCTGTATCTATTTGTATTTGTAACTATTTCTTGGCAACTAGCTGCCGGGCACACACAAGTTCCCTGAGCCTTCAGATTTGAGAGTGTTCTCAATCTCCGAATTAAAAGCTATGGCATTTTGAAAATATCTTCATTATAACCCCTCATGAAACCACAAGCTGTTTTTGCACTTCATTTTTTCTACAGATTAAAGGAACAAGATATAAAGTGTTCATTTGTGAGCTTTAGAGGTGCTGGCATATTTGTTACCTGGACAGAGCCCAGCTAACTGTTTTATCTGTCTGACTATTGGCTGCAGCGTTTTATTTCGTAGAAAGATAATATAGTGGTATATCGATCTTCCCATCTAAGTCCCAAAATGAATGAGTGTATTTACCAAAATGTCTACCTATTCTTTTAATTCCAGTTGTGTGTGATGTCTTTAGGGAGTGTGTTTCAGCAAATACCTGCACTCTGACTGTGGTGCTTTGTTTCTTCTTCTGTTCCAGGTGGACAGCTCAGAGACCCTGTCAGATTCAGACGCAGAGGGCAAAGCTCTTACAGAGGTCCACTCTATAGGAGTCCAAGTGGAAGATGACAAAAGGTAATGGAAAGAAATACAACCAAAATTCAAAGCAGGGAAGAAGCTATTTATCTTTGAAATGTCATCTCAACTTGAAGTGTGTTTATTCTGCCTGACATTTAACTTTAATTATGTACACAAACTTGCAAACTAAGATGTGCATTTGTTTATTTGCTAATTTATCTTTGCCCCAAAAATATGTGGCTTCATCAAGAACTTTTGGTCTTTGCACAGTAATTTATGTGAATAATTTTAATATATAATTTTAAAAAAGCCTTCATCTCCTGGGTGCCCGACAGTGCAGTCATCTATGGTTGATTTCTAGGCTAGATCCTATTATTTCATTTAACATTTCATCAGACATCACAGCTTGAACTCAGTAACACTTTGTTCCAAGAATGTCTTGTTTTTCAACTGTAACCATGACTACTGAAAATCATACACTCGACATGACTTTCACACGTGAAGCAGCCCTACTTCTAATTATACCCAGCTTCACTTACAGGTCAGATTTACACGCATGCATGTGAGCACTCACAACATCACATAGTCCCGAACCCCTGAGCAGTGTGCCATCATGCACCTGTAAAAAATGCCCCCCACCTCCTGCGAGCATTGAGGATGACAGCGTGACACAAGGGGGACAAAAACAGTGAGAACGGAAATCTGAGTCACATCTCACACCTCACCAGACAGCAAAGAAGGTTGAGGGGAGGTGGGGTTGAAACTTGTAATAGAGTAAACACTCATCACTGAGTCCATTGAAATGACATTTGCACACACTGGTGCCTCATATGCCAGAGGATTTAGCAGTGCTTATCACAATCAAGTGAGTAGTAGTGACTGCAGTGACAGCATGACTATCCCTGCTCCAATAGGAATGAGGAAAAACACGATATGAGAAAGGCTTTTGCATGCAATACCCTGTGTGACTGGATGGCTCTGGGCCGGTTGTGACTCCGTGTATTGCAGGCGGGCTCGTTTCAAGCGTTCCAACAGCGTGACGGCGAGCGTGCAGGCCGACCTGGACCCTGAGGGCTTCCCAGGGCTCAGCATTGCCGTGCCAACACAGGACAAGAGTCTCCAATTTGGCTGTTCCTTCCAAAGGCACTCATCAGAGCCGGAGTCAGCTAGCCAGTTCACAGAGTGCCACCGCACCGTCCACACACAGGGACAATGGGCCTACAGAGAGGTAGGTCATTTGTCAAACAAACGGGATATAATGTGTCAACTAGTGAGCTTTAGAGATGCCGGTAGGCTCATTTTGTTACTTTTGGACAGAGCCAGGCTAGCTCTTCCCCACTGTTTCCAGTCTTAATGCTCAGGCAAGCTAATACTGCTGGCTGTAGCTTCATATTTAACAGACATGAGTGTGGTACCAACCTTCTCTTATTCTGGGCAAAAATATCAAACTGTTCCTTTAAACTTTTAAAGTAATACTCAAACTAGCCAAAGTAGTAAAGGTTAGGTAGGAAGCTAGATAAAACTAATAACTCTGAGTAAGATCAACCATTTTTGAATATATCAAGCATTTAGGACATATGTCCAAATTGTCATCACACTGGCCAAATACTACTGTATCTTGTCATTCATTAGTCAGTGATCCAGTGTCCCGATGTAGATATGGATGTAGGTAGGTGTACAGCCATACTTTATGGACAAAGACTAAGAGGATTGAGGATCAGGGGTGCCACTCACTGATGGTTCTTATACCAAGTGTCCAACAGCTTTTTCTTATTTTATCCCAGGACTTTATCCAGAGTGGCTATACCACTGAGGCCTGCCCAGCAGACGCACGGCCCCACCAGCACCCACACTTGCCTCCACGTTCCCACTCCCCTCTACCCATCACGGCCGAGCGAGCCTGGGCGGGGACACCATCCCTGGAGGGCCCCCGCAGCCTGCCTGACTCGGGCCGAGCCTCGCCCTGCATGAGAGATGGAGAGTTCTTCTTACGCCTCCTGCAGACAGAGGTGGAGAGGATGGAGGGCTGGTGCCAGAACATGGAGAGAGAGGCAGAGGAGAACGAACTGCCAGAGGAGAGTAAGTTTGTGAGGAGGATTGAAAGGATTACAGATGAAGATAAACAATGAATAATTTTAAGACTTCTAAAACTACTTATGTGCCGTTTCCTCCCTAGTTCTTGAGCTGATTCGTAATGCAGTTGGCAGTGCCCAGATGCTCATGTCTCAGAAAGTCCAGCAGTTCTTCCGCCTCTGCCAACAAAGTGTGGTGAGCATGTATGATCGTGCAAAACCATGACAACTCACATTACATATGGTGCATGGTTTCGCTGAGATACACTGCTGCTAAAGACAAAATTAGCTTGGCTGCAAAAACACTACTGCAGAAATCAGCCCTATGTAACTTTGTTGTCTTTCTCTCTTTCCCAAATCCTTGTATATTACTTTGCCACCTATCACATTGTCATGTCCCGCCTCACTGCCAACCCAGGACCCATCAGCGTACCCCCAGCCCACCTCTCAGGACCTGGCAGGCTTCTGGGACCTGCTCCAGCTCAACATAGAGGATGTCAGGGTCAAGTTTCAGGACCTCCAGAGGCTCAAGGACTCTAGTTGGAGGCTCCCACCTGAAAAGAAGGTGAGAGGCCCAGGGGTCCAAACAGCCCTGGTTTCCCTACAGCACTCTCCCAGAGCTAAGATGGCAGTGTGCAGAAGAGTAGCGCAGATGGTCGTGCCCTCCAAGCCTTTGCAGGCTGTGAAAATACAGAACAGCGAGAGGAACTGAGCTGGGCTGCCCACGAGACGGTGGAGTCTTAAACTGCTAGAAATCTAAATGCATATCAGCGTTTTTGCATTTATTGCAGCTGGTCAGACAGAAGAAAGTACTTGTCTGTTACATTGTTATCTATAAAGGTTAGGCTACTCACTGATCAACTACGTTATTCCTGATAACAAACTAACAATTTTTTCTCTTTTCTTCTTTTTCTTTTTACATTTTCTTTGTTTACCTTCTTTTCTCCCATTCCATTTCCTTTTACGTCACCTGATGCCCGATGCATGCTGAGATACGTTTTTGCAACAAATTCTTTTTTCAATTTTGGTTATTTGTCTGTCATAATGTCTCGGCCCATGGTTCTTTCTCTCCTGAATTTTACCCTTTTGTTGGTGGTTTACTCTTTGGTTTGTCATTCTCTTTGTTTCTCCTAATATCTCCACTTTTTTGCATGGGGTCCCTTTCGTACAACCATACAAAACCTTTTTTTATTTCACCATCCAACATGATAATTTCACTGTCCGTTATCATCTTATATTTACATCTCACCATTGCCGGGCTAGGAGGATAAGAAGCTTCCTCCTCCGTTACCAAAGAAGCCAGCAGGCGGGGTGAGTGGCAGCCTCCGGGCCGATAGTGTCGGGGATGGGGGCGCCGGAGGTGGGCCGGGGGGCCTGGTGGTGCCTCGCATGGGTGGACATACCCTACCCATCAGGGAGAAGTCACTGGACCTCGGGGACCGTCAGAGGACAGAAGCGAGGAGGAGGCTGCTGCAGACCAAGCGCACTGCCTCCTTCAGGCAGAACTCTGCCACAGAGAGCGCCGACAGCATCGAGATCTACATCCCCGAAGCCCAGACTCGACTCTGAACACAAGACTGAGGTGTCTCCCACTAACCTCCTCACTTACCCTCACCCCTGCAAAGCTGACCAGCGCACCCATCTCAGTCTTTCTCTGAGCCCAGTTTTGGATCTTCTGTAGGTCACTGCTCTGTATCCGCTACCCTCCCTTCAGCATTTCCATCACTTCACTTACCACAACTGCAAATTCACTTCTCTTGCTCATTAAACAAGCAATGACAGCCATTTTAGTGTCTTGATATTTGAACATTTTACTGACACAGAGGCCTAGACCTGAAATGGTAGCTAGCAGATATGAGCTGTAGACTTTTTTAAGAATTCTCTGAATTTCTTTTTGGCTGACAACAAACAAGAAACAGTCACGCTTTTATAACAGTAGTCAGCGGAGGTTCACGCAGTAGTAGCATGCCTGTGCGTGTTCATCTACTTCTCCATCACTGAAAATAAAGGGCTTAACAGGCACAAATCCTCTGTGGAGATGAGGAGATGAACGAATCTCCTCATGGATCCCCTGTTGCCATCTCCTAAATGCCATTTGCAACAGAATCAACTAAGATATATCCACACTCTTCACTGATGCTACTTGTATGGATGAATAAACATGAATTCATTTCTCACCATCAGTTTAAATGCTCTTAAAGTCAGATGGTTGACAATCCCCAAAGAACATTCTTCAAGCATAGACAGTCAACTACATCTTGCTCCTTTCACCCAGGTGCCATCTGTCCACCCAGGCACCCAGTCAAAGAACATGAAGCTAGTCTCTTTACTTCTTTCCTCACGTCCCCTTCGTATCCATCGACTACCCTCAGCATTCAGCAGTGGGGCTGTTTGAATGCGCAAGTGCTATTTGTACATAGTGTGCACACTCATGTTTGCCAAAAGGAGCTTTTGCAGTGTAGCATCATAGACTTGACAGCTAGAGAGCATCTCCGAGGGGGGAAAAAACAGAGCTGTTTGCTTTTAATGTAGTCTCTCTGAAGTTTCAAGTGTTCAGGGGGTAGGGTTGCTGGGAATTTTTAGGGGAATATATTTTGGTGGCTTTTCAGGACTACTGAGGAGGCCCCCACTTCACTGTGAGACTACCACCACCAAGTGGTCAAATGAGGACCCAAACCAACAACAGCGGTCTGTAGAGAGTCCTTTCCACCTCAGTCAGGAACAGACGCCCTGATGAAACAGCCATGATAGAAGATCTGTTCTTTATTACTTTTTTCAGTTCTTTCCCTTGACACACAGTGCGTTTTCTCTTCTCCTTTCTTGAATATTCTGAGAGGACTTTCCCATGATGTGTTTGCATAATTGAGAAAGCAGTGGATCACACAGTAAAAGGGGGAGAGCTGCCAAAGTCTTCAGCCAAATCCCCTCATCGAACTCAATGTGCAGGCTTCTCAATTTGACACACCGCTGATGAAGGAACAATTTCAGTCATTGAAAGAAAACAAAATAAGTCACATTCAACGTAGCTCCCTCCAAACTCCTTCCAAAGAGTCATCTAAGAGAGGAAACCATCAGTTGTGAAATGATAGAAAAGAAGCAACTTGATAGTGTTTGGTTATGTTGATTAACACTTTTTATGAATGGAATTATGTATGTTTGTTGCACTATGTGTTCCTTTCCTTTTCTCTTTATTTATTTATTGAAATCATACTATCTGGTGTTTTCACTGAACAAAGTGTAGCATGATTTTAAAAGCTTTGAAGGGGTCTCATTTACATATTTATGTCAGGACAGATATTGCTAATTGAAGTGTTTTGTATAAATGGTGAGTATAGGCTTGTGTGCGTGTGTGCAGAGTGACTATGAAGGGCTGTGTGTCATAAGCGACGTGTGATGAAGCCCAACGAATACTAAAAATCCAAATCAGACGTTTTAAAGACAAAAATCACAAAATATTCAAATCTTTTAGCATGACCTGGTTTGGGGTTTTTTGGAATGTGTTGGCAAAATGGGATATTTTAATGGGAGATGTATATTTTATAATATAATCTACATTTCTAGATTAGTAGAGACTATTGAGTACAGTACATGTCCAAAAACAGCATATATCAAATGTGAAATACTACAGTATTATTATGATAGATTATAGCATTGTGTGATACTACAGCTGTGTGGCATATCCAGACTCAGTACGTGTGGAAAAATAATTTCAGATGTTTATTACCTTCAGTTTGTCGTGAGTGCTGGGTCAGGTTCACAGGGTATAACTGGCAAGAGTGTTAATTGCCAAGTATGATCATCTTTAGGCCTACTGTATATCTGTCTGTGGTTCTAACATATACTGCTGTATCCCCTCCCTGTATATCCTCTTTAGAACCAACTACATGTGCCTAACCAGCTATATGTGGAGGTTTCCTTTGAACACAGTTTACAGTATATAAATATATATATATATAGAGAGAGAGAAAGATATGTAAATAGATATAAAATCTGCAGAGAATATTGTGAAAGAAAATGTTTTTATTGTACTGACATGCCACCCTTTGTCTCCCTCACTCTCACTTGCAATACACGCATAAGACTGGCATATTTTGTTGATGTTAATACTGCATGTCTTATGTCAACCTCCTTTGAAAAATTCTGCAGAGTCTCATTTTTGACTGATAAAAGGAAAGCAAATTTTGTAGCTTATAAACCTTTTTTGTGATTGAAAAAGAAATTGACAAGATTTTACAGTGCAGTTATTTCAACAAGTCACTTCTTTGTACAAAGAGTATATCTTTGGGGGACAATGATACTGGCAACCTTGAAACAGCAACCAACGTTTTGATCTGAATCTCAACAGATCAATTTGACAACCCCCATGTTAAACAAGCTGCCCTGGCCATTAAGAAAAGGGCTGAGAATCAGACATCATGTTTCGTTCATTTGCAGCAGTGTGGGTTGCAGAGCAGTTTTTTATCCTCTCATCCTTCTCCTCTCTTCCCCCTCAAACTTGACAACATTTCAGTGATGTGTGACACAGCCCTCATCAAACAAAGCACAAAGACCTGCTTTTATACTGTTACTCCACTGTGAAGGCCTCTTGACTCCGCCCTCACAATCCTCAAACCTACACAGAGAGGGATGGCAAGGTCGGCCTTGAGGGACACCAGGAATCAAAGAGGCTTTGTTGGATATTTATCCGCCGTAGCAACTACTACTTCTTCAATTCTCGCTGACTTTCTCCTCTGTACCTTTGATCACAAGTTGAGGTGTTAGCCAGCCACCTTGCCTTGAAACAGGTCCATTGCAAACACACGTTTGGTGGTATGATTTCCACACTTTTTGTTCAGTATTTTACCCACCCACCTGTCCTATATCTTCACAGTATAAATACAGGAGCCTCAGCTAAAAATAGCACCTGGGCGTACAGTTGTACAAACGCGATCCAAGCACTTGCATCAACACACCACCACACAGACTACTTTCACCTCTTTCTAGAAGTGCAAAAACTCCTCGTGGACCGCCAGACGGACAAGTCAACTCCGAGTACCTCAGTTTCTAGCAGCAGTGTCTCCAACCCTGATCCAGGCCTCTGTCCTCAGGGGAACACCACACAACCGACGGACCCTGAAAATACAGGAATAGATCAGTCCCCGCAGGAATGTTGTCCATATTCTCTGAATGAAAGAGGAAATCCTTTGAGCCCAGATTTTCTAGTAGCCATTTTCTGAGACTGGAGAGCTGCAGTGAACATTGTGAAAGTGGTGGTTGAGGCAAGAGCTCAATTGTAGCCAATGTGTGTGTGCTGTATACTGTGCATCTGCAACAAAGTGGGGCAGGAGGGATGCTTTAACAGCAAATTTGAGTTTTAGTTAATCAGGCGTTTCTGAGAGGCAGAGCTGCTCTGTAGGTAAAAATGCTAAGTCACTGGTTGAGTTAAACCTCACTGGGAGAAGCCAAGGAATTAGTGCTGGCTTAGCAACTAGAGCAAAGAGATGTGGCTCCTCCTTGTTTTTCCATGAAAGACCATGCCATTTTTGATGAATAAATGCATTAACTGACTAGCAAAAGTAGGAAATGCTATTAGCATTTACAGTAACTTAATATAGCTTTGATACAGCATTAGGAGAACAGTGAAGCTGATGACAATTAGATAAAATAATGTTGGATTACATACATGCATTGTTTCCATGCCTTGTACATATGTAGGAAATTTCAATCCACTGCAAGAACTAACACAGAAAACTACTATATAGAAAAGGGATTACAGGATGTAAACATTAAATTGATGGGAAAATGCCAACCATAAACAGTGTCACAAAATCTTAAGAGTTATCTTTAATATTTCGACCTTTTCCTTAAACCTTGTTTTTTTGTGGGTTTTCCTCTTACAGGCTTTACTTCCCTGTCTCCAGAGCAGCTCAAGCCCTAGAACATGTTTAACCGAAACTCCAATGCGCCTTTAGCACAGAGGTGTAATTGCGTTTGTGTGTGTGTGTGTGTGTGTGTGTGTGTGTGTGTGCGAGCGTGTGTATGTACACTGTAATGTTGCTTTGCAGTACACACACAGGTAACCATGTGGGTCAGAGACAACTGAGCAATTACTGTGTAATTAACAAAAACAAACAAATACCCTGCCACCCTCACGTTTACAAAAATGTAAATACCTGTTGCCAATGGACATTGCTCTTCTCAATATAACATATATTGTTATTACAATATGATTATTATTAGTATGTTTATTGTCATTAAAAGGATAAATTATCACTCTCCGCCATCACTCTCATTATTATAAATGGTGTTTTCAATTATAGCTATGGGTAAACATTGTTCTGTATTCAAGGGCGAGTCTTGTGTACAATAACAAAAAAGTAGTTTAATCTATGATGACAACTCTTAAATCGCTGCTACTAAGGAGATGGAGTAGAAGGACTGATATTAACTCTGGGAAGACATTTTTCTCTGGGATCAATGATAGCATGCTCCAACGAGAAGCGAGAGATCACCAAAAGAGGAAACTAAGCGTTGAACAGACGGACAGAATGGAAGATCCAAACATAACACCTTCTTTCCCTGTGTGCATTTATCCCACTCTGAATTCTTAGTTCTGCCAGAGGAGTAAAACAGTGTGGACATCAAACTGATACACACTCTGCTCTCTGTATTCGACTCTATAATGTAGCAAACACTAAACAGCCCCTTGTTCTCTCCCCTCTCCTCCTCTTTCATCTCTTTCTTGTAATTCTCAATGAAAATGATTTTTATCAGACGGGTTTGATACGGCGAGCTTTTCTGTCTTTAAGCTCAGCTTTATTCTTGAGTTCTCTTGTTTTATACGTTTGATTCAGTGCCAAGACAGCATATTGTACATACAAACATTAAATGCTTTTGTTTTTTTCTTCTATAAAAAAGATATGACAGGAGTATATAGCAATAGCGATGCCATAAGATGTGAACTTTGTTTCATGACGCCACCAGTGGAGACATGAGATGCATGAGAACACCACAGTGACCAGGAGATGCAGATTGAATATGTGCTGGATGGCAGTGGAGGGCGTTGCACAGTGCAGTGTAAATCATGATTTTGTTTGTTGTGTTGTGGTTCTCATTTTGTACATACAAATTTATTTATTGATCTTGTATGTTTTATGGATCTAGATGTGTCAAAGGAGCACGTCTGATAGCGCTGAAGCCCAGAGAGATGGCACACTGTGACGTGGTTTACCCCAACACAGAATGTAACACTGTCAACGTTGTCAAAACATTTTCTAATGGCTAATATTATTACTATTAATATGATTATTATAAAGCTATTTTAGCGAGTTAAACGAGGGGTGCTGTGTCTCCTTTGTCTTTATTTTGTGTTGATTGTCTGACTCTTGAAGATTTTAAGTGCTGGGAAAAAAGGAATCCTTCAATATTATGTATGAAGAGTTAAACTATCAAAACTCAGCTAATATGTTCCTTCAGGACTGTGTGGGTGTGGTTTCATCAGATTTGATTGGCAGTGGCCCGGTCATATAAGCAAACAATTTCACAATTGTCATCAGTTTTCAATTCAAATGTTGCTACCATCTGATTGATCCATGGAAATACATTACGTTATCACTTTGACAGAACCTCACCCACTTCAAATTAGTGTGAAAAGAAAGGATTTTAGAGCACTTTAAAGCAGAAGTTTCACATTTTGGTAAATACGTGTATTTGCTAATGTACAAAACGTACAACAAAAGGGGGTAAAAACACAAAGAACTCACCATTGTATGGGCAGTAATTTGCCAAGTTATTTGTCGGCTCCCGGAGTCCTGAATCATGGAGACTTGAGGAAGTTTCTTTACCTGTGTCAAGAAACGGTATGGCACATAGCCCCTGTAAAATGACAAATTGCCATTTTCACACTTCAGGCTTTGTACAGATTGCACAAACAAAACATAACATGTTAAAGCGTGAACTGTAAAAGTGCTGGCAGATCTAGGTGGACTGTGTTACCTTTGATAGAGCAAAGCTAGCTGTTTCCCCCCGTTTTCAGTCTTTCTGCTGAGCTAAGCTAACCGGCTGCTGGCTGTAACTCCATATTTAATGATCTAACTCTCCGCCAGTAAGGAATTAAACAAAATCCCAAAAATGTCAAACTACTCCTTTAACAGAAAATTGTTGCTAATATTAACAGACTAAGAAAAAAATACAGGGTGATACAGGGTTATAGTGACATTTATTTTAATTGAAAAACTGCTTTTTTCAATGTTATTTTATGCAATTTGTCTTATTTTAAGTTATTACGTTGTTTCTAAACTTGTGGCACTATCTCATCCCATTCATGATAAAACCATCATCAATATCAAGCTGTTTTTTGAAGTGTAGTCATACCCACCTGGGCAGCATCTATTAAAGATGCATAGCAGAGGTAAGCAAAAAGGATTTACTAAAGAGAATTTCCATTTTCTTTCTTGTGGTATTTGCATTGCAAATACCAAGCAAGTAAGGAAGGTTAAGCGAGAGGACGGAACAATTTAGCACTGGCATTCAGAGTCAAATGCACAATCCCTGCAGGCGTCCTCTTCCCTATCAGGTCTAAAACTCAGACCGACACATTGAGGGGATATTTTTGTCGCTTCACACAACTGCACTCGCAAATATAGCCTGCTGCTAATGAATATAAAGTGTCCGGCAGAGTTAAGAACATGCAGCAGAAGCGCCTGGGTTAAAGAAGCAGGTTATAACTAAAGGTCAGCAGTTAGTAAAACATAAAAGTGGTGGAGGCGAATGAGTAATGACATCATGGGGCACTTGTTGAAAATAAAAGTTCAAACATGAGCTGCGCAGAACATCCAGAAGTACCCATGTCATTTTATTGCATACTTGACTGTGAAGGGGTTTGTACATCATATTTGGGACTTCAGAAACTCACATTTGAGTTATTAGAGAGGTAATTGTTTCTGACCACAACACTGCAGCAAGGATAAAAGACTTTGTAAAGTGATGAGACTTGAAGGATGCTTAAAGGGCCATTAGACATTGTTTCTTGACCTTGCTTTCAGGGATTCTGATGATTCAAAAACCCTACAGGCCAAGGGCAGAGAAAAATGTAAGAAACTGGACCATGAAGAACAGTATTTTAATATATCTTTTAAAGTTTACCAAAGGTTCTGAACTTTTCCAGAGCTTCTTTGGAATAAAATGAGCCTTTAAGGTCTTATATAATGTACAACATACACTGACCATTCATTAGGCAAATCAAATCATCTTTTATTCAAGTGCTTTAAAGGCATACAGTAAAAAAAAAAAAAAAGTGCGTTGTATATAAAATGATATATATATTCTGAAACAGCAATTAGGTGGGTGAGAAGATGCCAGGAAGGCTTCACAAGCTGAACAGCAGATTCCACTTTTTATTCATAATCATTCAATCACAAAAAAGATTTAAGTCACAATTGAGAGGCAGCAACCCATTAAATCTTTAGTCCTCAGAGCAACAAAGGAGTCACTGAAGACTGCCGTCCCTTTAACCATACTGCATACATTTCCTTTATACTACCAACATAATGAAACCCTGAGATTAACTAATTCTAAGGTTCAACACTTGTGGGGTTTAAGGCTCACTGGATACCGTCCAGTCTGAGTGTCCAGGCTTGACCAGGGGAACAGGGCAGTTCAGGCAGGAGGACAGTAAGGCCAGCACTGGGCTGGACTGGGGACCAGGGTAAGGGCTTTGGATTCCCCAACAAGGTCACCTACAAATGGGACAAAAAAACTAATGTGATTTAGTTTCTTACATTTTACATGTGAGGAATCCTACCTTTGTCCTTTCTGTGAAATAAAAAAACAATATACGTTCCTGTATTTAACAAGGTTACATTTCTTTTTGTCAAGGCTATACTGTTAAAACAACAACACAGACAACATTGTCTCAGTCTCTTTACCTTAGTGGCTGCTGATGTTTTGGGTCCCAGTAGCTGCACTAAGGAACTGGGGGGTTTGGTTGTCATGACGGCATAGACAGAGGCTCCTTTAGATGTATACCTAAATAAACAGAGAAGATCAACCGCATCAATTATCTCCATTTCAGGGCATCCAGTAGCGGAGTGGTTATAACCGCAAGGTGCCTGTTCGATTCCAGCCAGGGACCTTTGTATCTGTATCTCTCTCTCTCTCTCTCTCTCTCTCACTATCACTTTCAAATAAAGGCTAATGACCAAACAACATCTGCCTTTCAATTATTGAGTTGACCACCTAAACATGATCAAAGCAAATGTTTTTTTCTGCACTTAACCCTACAGATTGTTCCACGGTGGGGCAGAGTGAGGTTTGGCAGAGCACATTCCTCCGTTCTCTACACGACGTGTGAATGCATCATGAGATACGGTGCAAGGCCTCTATGCAGATTTCTAGAAATTGTGCTTTCACTTATACGTGACAGGAACCACAAGATCACAGACGGGTTCTTGTGACTCAGCTCTCCCTCCAGTTCTTACCAGACTGGTACAGTGGTGTTCTCGGTCTGGACCCTCCAGGGTTTGGAAGCGTAGATGGCCTCCCCGTTGATCTCCAACCAGGCTCCGACACCCCGGAGCCTCTCCTCAAACCCTACAGGGATCGTCCCGTCAGGTGTGGGACCCACATTTATGAGGTAGTTGCCTCCCAGAGCCACAGTGCGAACCAGATCCTGTAAAAGCAGCAGGAGCAGGAGGAGGAGAACATTTTAGAAAATGTAAGAGGTTATCAATCTTTTTTAAATATGAAGACGGGATTGTTTCCTTTTCGAATATTAAAAGACTTGTGGTTTACATGAGTGATTGTGTGCATTAAACACATTTACATCCAAACACTGACTATGTTGGCTTCTATGACATATTTATGTGTTAACACTTGACAAAAATGTGTCCATGACAGCTGTATACAAAATCAGAAATGACCTGTATTCTGTGTATGAGAGTCATACACAAAAGCAGAAACAGTCTAGCATATTCTGACACAATCTCACCTCTATGATAGTGGGTAAGTCCATCAGTTCACTCATCTTCATGTTTCGACGGTAGCCCCAGGAAAATGTGTCCACAGACGTGCACTTCTCCCACTTGTGCTTGGGCAGCTGGCCTGGAGTGTATTTGTCTTCACAGTTATAGTAGCCACCATGTTTGCAGGCACAGCCAGCTCCCCATCTGTCATTGGTCACAACGGTGTCCTAGGAGGTACATGTAACCATAAGGAAACAATACAAATACATTTTTAAAAAAACAATCAACAGTCACATGGTGCTTCTTTATTATAACACCACTTACTTTGACGGGGCTGTCATTATACAGCCAGGCCAGGAAGTGGGTGGAGTTCCAGTAAGTGTCAGGTGCTTCCCAGTCCCCATCAGACCAGATCACCTCAGGTTTGTACCTGCAAAACAAAAGGAGATTTGAACATACCGCTGTGACATGTGCTATATTGGCACACCAATATAACTATGTCTGACTTTATTACATGCAAACGCAGTAAACATGATTGTATTGCAATCAGCTGCTAAGTGCTACAGACCTTACAACCATGTTATAAAGCTCTGGAAGTAGTTTATGCATCACAAACTGCTGTGTTTTGAATCCATTCTTCTTGTCGTTCAGGTAGAGAGGGTGGAACCACTCATACAAGGAGTTGTACAGTCCATAGTGCAATGACCTAAATAAGGAAATTAAAAACCTTAAAATCTACCATTTAAGACAATCAGAATTAACAAGATAACCAAAATTCAAGCACAAAAACTAAAATACTAAAGTCGAGCCATCTTGAATGACATGATACATGCAAAAGTCAATAACACAATTTTTAAATTGTTTAATTTTATTCTAAAGGTAGCGATGCACCGATCCAACTTTCTCCTCTCTCTCTCTCTGAATAAAATACCTCAACTCAAAGTATCAATAACTAGTTCCACGCTCTCAAAAGGGCTCCTTTTAACCACAAACTGAAAATCTGTATACCTCATTGCATGGAATTCATTGGAATAATTTTCATTCTAAGATATCATGAGGACAGGGATGCTGCCGGCCTTAACTGAATGACACTGAAAAGATTACGTGGTGGCCAGTACCTGATTCATTCAGTATGGAATTAGTGCATCCCTAATCCCTAAAGGAATAACTATTCAATCTGGAAGTACATTTCATCAAAACTATCACGGTGTGAACTGTGGGGAGCATTCTTAATATTTGACTGCATCATGTCTTCAGCACAAGTCAGACTGGTAATGAAGCACACTAATGAACAGATGTGTTGATCAAACAGGAAAGCAGTGGGTAAAATGTCACACACAGGAAAGGTTGTACAACACTCTTTAATTTGCTGAATTCTTGGTATATTTAATAAGTATTATCTATAAACACTTTTTTCTGAGCTTCAGAACTACACATCTGATGGCTCACCTGTTGCGCACTGCCTCTCCCAGGTCCCCCACCAGGTCCCTGTGAGGACCAGTATCTACTGAATTCCAGTTCCAGGAGTTTGGAGAGCCCCAGTTTGTGAATCCTTCGTGGTGTTTGGCGGTCAGGACGACATATCTGCAGTAAAGAGAGGTGTACGACACGTCAGAGAACGTGTTCGACACTGTTAATGTTAATCTAGCTAGAGACATACTCACTTTGCACCAGAAGCCTTGAATATGTCCGCCCACTCCCCCGGGTTGAAGAACTGAGCGTGGAACTGGGGAGCAAACTCCGGGTAGCTGAACCCGGGCGGGTAGTTCTCTTTCATGTAGCTCACACACTTCTGGTCCGGGGGCTGCTGGCCCTGCCAGTGCCACCAGAACCACTCACTACCAAACCCGGGGACAGAGAACACACCCCAGTGGAGAAATATCCCCACTTTGGCTTCGTCGTACCATGAAGGCAGCGGTCTGGCGTCCAAACTCTTCCAGTCCGCAGTGTACTGAGCCGCTGTGTTGGAAACTAGCGCAGCGACAAAGAGGAATGCGGCTAGCATGACTGCAACAGGTTAGCCGGGCTGTTCCACGACCGTTATGCTAACTCGCTACAAGCTAACAGCTGAGCGACTCGTCTTCAGACTAGTAAACGGCGTCACACATCAGTTGTTGTGATTATGGTTGTGTTGTGACTATCGGTGTCCCTCCAACGGTTCCACGTGATGTTTCCCATCACATGACTCAAATCACACGCGTTATCACGTGGTAATCCCGTCTGGTTTTTCTTTATATCACAATAAAAAAAATGTAAAAAGAACATTGCTTGGGGCATATATGCCACGGGCGTACAATAAGACCATGATATCTGCACACAACGACATGGAACTAATACATAGGTGTAAATTATAGGATGAGATTTCTAAATGGAAGACCTTTCTTACTGCCAGTTCCGTAGCCAGGATTTTGTAAATACTGAAATGAGGTTAGCTGGAGAAGACATTGACATATGGATGCATTTTATTATACTTATACTTATCCAACTATGGGGCACATTTAATGTTTTGACCGTTTGAAGGCAACGAAATGGCAAAAATAATTTATACAATTGATTACATAAAATAAATAAAAAATAAAGAAATGTACTGACTTAAAACACAGTTTTGCCCAAACGTATTTCAATATGGCCCTACAAACAGATGGGCATTCGCTATGGCGAAAACCTAGGCTATATTTTGTTACATACATTGGCACATGCTTTTTAAAATTGTATTTGTGTACTTTTATTTTTCCAATACTCTGATTATATATAGTATTATACGCTCCGTTTTCCCATAATTCTGTATGTACAGAATAAAGAAGCGCGTCCAGTGGACAACTTTCTGCGGAATTATCAGGTCGACCTCTCGGAACCAGGCGCCCAGCTGTTTTCAAGGGTGCGGGTCATCGTCTTTGCTGCACACTGAGTCCGCGGAGGACTGAGTTCTTGGGTCCGTGTCATTCTCGTCGCTGCACGCACAGTCAGAGGAGGCGTCCCGCCGCTCCGGGCAGGACGTGTACACAGCCAAAGCGTCCAGCCCGGCCAGGACGAGTGAGTCCCGCCGCTGAGCCCTGCGGCTGTAACCGAGCCGCTTCAGGGTCCGCCGGGTGGTCGTGAGTGAGATGGGCTTCTCCTGCCCGCCGCCGTTGTACAGAGCCTGGATCTGCACGCTCGTGGCGCGGTTGTTCGCTTCCACCACTCTCTCCATTTTCTTCTCGCCGCTGTCGTCGACGAGGCGTTTTCTCCCGCAGGACCCCCGGTGACTGGAGGTTTTCTGCTTCTCGCACCATTCCCTGTAAACTCGAGACACCGCAGTCTTTGAAAATCCCAGCCGGCTCACGGTTTCGGAGATGCTGCAGCCGGCGCACCGGGCTCCCACTATCATCCCCCGCTCAAACTCACTTAAATCTCGCGACTTCCCCATGTGTCACGGCTTGAAGGAGCAGGGACAGAGCTCTGCCGAAAACAAAAACAAAGTCGCAAATAATCGTTCTTCTTCCGGTTTTAGACTCAGCGACGGCTTATTGTCGCCCTCCTCAGTTGGCTTCGTGATTTGTTCTTCGACCAATTTGGCCTTTAAAAAAAAATCAATAATATATATTATTATATAGAACAATAAGAATCTAAACTTAAAATATGAACATACGACATAGCGATGTCATAGCATGTGTTGCTGTGCTGTACAAAAAAATGTGTAGTTTGGTCTTTTCGGTCTGCAACTACTTCTATGAATAAATAAGTGACACAAAACCCACTTGTGAGTCCCCCTTAGGTGCCCTGTAATCCCAAAATAAAAAAAATGGATTTGCATGGTGTAGGTTTTTATGAATAATAATGTTCCTAATGTGTTTTTTATTAGCTGCTTTTAAATTTTGAAGGAAAATCACCTGTCTTCCTGTCCCAGTTTTGGCTTTACAACATATTGTTACAATGAACAAGAAAGAGGACAATAACCACAAGCCTAACCTCTAGAAACACTGGGCTTGTAACCTTATTTAATACAAACATGACTACTCTCAAAAGGCTTTTCTACACTGTTTAAGGCAAGATACCCATCAATCAATTCTTATTTTTCCCCATTCTCAATGATAGATGGAGATTTTATGTAACAAAAAACATTTTGTGCAGAAAAGCTTTTATCAGAGGACCCCAGCAGGATCCTTACAGTAAATACCAAAGGCAATTAAATATACATTACACAGTGATTGACCATAAAAATGTTGGATTTCATTTCTAAAGCCTGCTGTGAGCTTTGACAGCATTTTAATGTTACAGTGCATAGTAAATCATATTTTCCCCTTACACTTAAATCCCATTACATTACATTTAGCAGACACTTTTATCCAAAGAGACTTCCAAGTCAGGAGCAACTGGGGGTTCAGTGTCTGACACATGGACAGGAGGAGCCGGGGATCGAACCGCCAACTCACACACAGAGAAATCCTAACAGACATGCCCCTTGACCTAAAAACAACTTGTTCTTGATTTTGTTACAACTCTCTCACGTTAGACTGCTCCCTCCAGTTTCAGACACCAGGCATTTCCAGGAGATACTGGCATAGTGGGCATACCAATTATCAGGCCAGCTGTTTCTGTCAATGGTGCCCACTTCAGTGGTACATCAGGATAGTCCATAAGTGTAACCTGCAGGTGCAAAAGAGTAGCTTGTGATTATGACAAAAGAAGGTAACTTGAATTAAGCATTATAAGTATAAACAGTGTAAGGCTTACATTTGTGGCCGAAGACGTCCTTGGTGTCATGAGCGGAAATAATGGGTTTGACGGCCAGTCAAGAATAATGGCATAGACTGTATTGTTTTTGGCGGTGTACCTATAATAGGAGCAAGCAGTGGTTACAGCCAAACTACTATAGGCTTTGCATTCATTTATGTCACAAAAGTCACATGGTGTTGCTAGAGAGCAGATCTATGTTGCTAAAACTGCTGCCACAATGGAAAAAAACTAAATCACAATCTCACCAAACAGTGACAGTGCTGTTCTCGGTCTGTACCCTCCAGGGTTTGGAAGCATAGATGGCCTCCCCATTAATCCCCAACCAGGCACCAAGTCCCCTCAGCCTCTCCTCAAACACTGGGGCAATCATGCCATCTGCCATTGGTCCGATGTTCAGCAGGTAGTTACCACCCATTGCCACCACATACACCAAGTCCTGAGGAAAGAGAGTGTTAGATTAACACACGATCACCAAATAAATCATCACAAAATGAGGGGACGTATATCAGTGTTGCAGGCAATGAGCTACTGTGAGCTTTCACCTTTATGATGGACGGCAGGTCCATGACTTCGCTTAGCTTCATGTCTCTTCGGTAGCCCCAGGAACGGGTGTCGATGGACTGGCATTTTTCCCATTTGTGATCTGGAAGTTTACCGGGCGTGTACCTGTCAGCACAGTTGTAGTAGCCTCCATGTTTGCAGTAGCAACCCTTACCCCACCTATCATTGGTAACCACCACATCCTGAAGAAACATGCAAGTTGTTAGCTACAGAAAAAGACTGCAGAAGTTCTTTTTTCGCATTTGATAAAATACGACTTATGATTTAACTTAGTGTGAGGAAAAGGCCCACATCATGCTAACAGAAGGTGATTAAATTAATATACTTTGAGGAAACCCATTGTTGTAAACGCTCTCTCACCTTGACGGGGCTGTCATTGTAGAGCCAGGCCAGAAACTGGGTGGAGTTCCAGTAGGTATCTGGGGCTTCCCAGTCCCCATCAGACCAGATCAGATCAGGTTTGTACGTCATCACGAGGTCCACTAGCTCTGGAAGAGTCTTACTGGCTACAAATTTCTGAGTCTTGTATCCTAAGGCTCGGTCCAACAAGAAAAGGGGATTGTACCATTCATATAGAGAATGGTAGAGACCCAAGTGCAGTGACCTGAAGGGTAACATGAGTAAACACACAAAACAAATAAGCCCTCTCATTTTCATCTCAACTAATTCCAGCCTGACTCATTTAAGATTTAAAGAATGAATGCCAATATTAGATCATTCTTTTTGTTCCATCTCACCACTGATTGGGTGCTGTTCTGAAGAATCAATCATCATTCAAACCTAATCTTATTGCTACATACTTAACTTCCCTTCCTTTCCTTGCACTACAGCCTTGTCATTAGGGAATGTAATAAAAAGTAGAACTGCATTAAAGTAGATGCAGCGTCCTTCTCCCGACCTGCTCACCTGTTCCTGACAGCTGCAGCCAGTTCTCCCACCAGGTCCCGGCGAGGACCTACATCCATTGAGTTCCAGTTCCAAGAGGTTGCTGAGGGCCAGTTTGTGAATCCTTCATGGTGTTTGGATGTGAAAACCACATACCTGTAAAACCACACGACACCTGAAGGTGGTTGAGCTAACGTTGAGCAGTCAAAAAACTAAAACAGGTTTGTTCACATCTCTGTAAATACGGAACTAGGTAAACATGTTGATAGCAGGAAGAGGTCTATTGATCATACCTGGCTCCAGAGGCTTTGAAAATATCTGCCCAGTTTTCCGGGTTGAAGAATTCTGCGCGAAACTCGGGCGCAAAATCGGTGTACTCAAAGCCCGGCGGGTAGTTCTTCAGCATGAACTCAACTTCTTCGGCGCGCCTTTGGGACTGCCACCAGTACCAGAACCACTCACTAAACTGCCCGAAGCCAGGGACCGAGAAGACCCCCCAGTGGACGAAAATCCCAACCTTTGCCTCGTCGAACCACAGGGGCAGGGGTCTGGCGTCCAGGCTGGTCCAGTTTGCTTCGTAGCGCGCTGAGCATCCAGGTCCCAACAGGAGGAGGGTTAGACAAAGCAAAGGTATAAGGCACGTAGGTCGCATTTGAAGTGACATGATCCCTTGTGAGTATGGCTGTAGTCCTATATGCCGTTTAGGAAGCTCTTATTAACTCCGTACATCGAGACGCAACTGCTGACTGCACCTCCACCTGTGTGTGACGTTACGCCTGGACAGATTGTGGGAAGGGCAACCTTGCGCCACCAGTCGCCCTCTGGTGGTGCAGTTCCTACAAAAGCGAAATGTTTTTAATAAACTCACTATTTACTGACTTTGTGCAATTCCAATCAGAAACCACGTTTTAATTGATCTCTTCATACATTTTAGAGTAATCAGTTGCAAAATCCTGTGATTTCATTCTGGCACAGATTTCTAATCACTGAAGAATGATTTTTCTCTGACAGGGGCTCAACCACTAGAGGGCACCAAAGGGCATTTTTGTATATCAAGGCTGCAGGTAGATCACCTGATGCAAATTCATCACAAGAAGCAGGGAAATATAAATGCATACATTCCCTTTAGATTAGAAAACATGTAGAAAAGCACAAACACATGACGTGTGATTAAAGGAAACACGTCCACAGTTACACACATTTATTGCAACAACACCCACAATGGCCCCATCATAGCCACATAAGCTTCTTGTATCTGTGAACTGTAATCTTTCTGGACAAAACAAAACATGTGACGAGCTACTTCATCTATTCTCTGTAAAGTTTGGAAAAATCCAGAAAACCAAAACTTTGACAGTCACATTCTATTCACGTACAGCACATACAGAGGCATTTGGATTTGATCAGCTGTGCAAAGACATGCAGGAAATTAAAGACCACATTTATGATATATAAAAAGTTATTTTTTAAAAACACTGAACCTATTTGCTTCCAGGCAAATCACTGGAGTACAATATCTCCAACAGTCAGAAAGGACACACTTTCTGGTTACAAATGAGTGAATTAATAAGGTCATCTTACAGTAATAATTTAACATCAATATCAGTATGGCCACGGTTAACTAAACAGTAGAACAGTTTTAGGAAGTACAGTGGGCTACAGATTCACATCAGCGCAGACAGCCAGCTGCCTGTCAAGCATCTGTTTCTCTACCAAGTCCTCCACTCTCCCAACCTCCACCTCATCTACGTCGTCCATAAAACTGGACCAATCCGTACCCCCGTCTGCACGTTCCATGGGCTCCGATTGGCTGGCGGGGTGAACGGGGGCAGAATCATCGTGAGTGGTGGTCACGCAGTTGCAGCTGTCGCAGATGCCGAAGCGTCTGAGTCCTGCTGAAACACTGGATCCAGTGAAGGTTCGCCTGCAGCTCTTACAAGACACTGGCCAGTAGTGCCTGTGGACCTGGCAGTGGTCAGGCAGTGAGAAAGACAGCGAAATGTAAATGATACTGCAAAGGCAATGCCAACTTTTAGATTATTCTAGGTGAAGAATAACAATATGAGAGCCAACATTTTAGATTTACTGATCTCATTATACTTCCTTCACTGTACACAAAACACAAGCAACAGGGGGGAAAAGAAGTGAATTTAACACTCAATTAAACAGTGAAAAGACTAATTACTGTTTACAATTAACTGCTAGCAGTTACTGGCTTTAACTGCTTTTGTACAAACCATTATGTTGACTATGTATTATTGACTGGACAATTAATCTGTAAACTACAACAAGAGAACAGATAACTGGCACTGCAATTTCCCACAAACATTTTAATTAAAAATGGGGTCAAAAAGTAATCAATCAAAATTAAGAACAATTACATTTTTAATTGTTTTCAACAAGTGAACTCTTTTTCTGTGCGACAGCAGCCAACACATTGCTGGCCATGGGATTCTTCGATTATTTAATGATAACTCATACATTCTAAACAAGTTGCAATTTGCGTTTAACAAAAGACCAAGCAATAAGTACAATTGGAGAATGGAATTATTAATAATCATTTGGAAAAAATAAAGCAGACTAAACTGTTGCAGTGTGTTATGAAAAGAGCTCACCACTGAACAGACAGCACTATGGGTAACAGAATAGATATAAAACAAGGCAAAAATGTTCATACAATGGCATGTAGTATTTGTATAATTACTTCTTCAGTTAACTTTTGTATCAGAAGCTGCCTTAGACTTAATGTTGCCTACACATCGAAGTGACATGAGATAGTATAAGAGAATACAAAAGTAGGCTGATCATCCTACAGTTCTTACACTGAGGGCATGGCTGCGGAGGTGCTCCTGCCTTGTGAACCTCTTGCCACACATGGGACAGGGGAAGGGCCTCTCTCCTGTGTGGCAACGGATGTGTCTCTTCATGATTCCCTTCTGCTTGGCAGTGTACGGGCAGAATGGGCACTTGTGGAGTTTGACTGGCACTACCAAGCCGTCACCTGCAGGGGGGGAGAGAGGCCAACAGTTTAGGTTTACCTCAATCGACTGCACTGCAAAATGTGCTGCCTTACTCCTCTTCTATTGAACGTATCATGGTAGTTTTAAGATGTTTTTTTTCTGCTTACAGGCCACTTGCATGAGCTTAGATTGATCTTGTCAATTACCTGTGTCCTCTCCAAGCCAATCAGACTGAATCTCCATGATAGAGGATCCCACAAATCCTAAACCATCATCCATTCTGCCTCCTCCTGTGTTGCCACCTAGTCCTTGGGTGAAGCGCTGCCCCCCTCTGTCCCCAAGAGGACTGGGGCCTTCACCCCTGGCCAGCATCTCCATCAGCTGCCTGGCATTATAGGACGGGCTGTAGCGCTCATTGGAGGGAGAGGGGCTGGGGGGGAGTAGCCTGCTATGATGAGGGTTATGGAGAGAGGGCCCAGGGTACGAGGCCAGGTCTTTGGTGTCAGGGGACTCCATAAGTTCCTCTTCGGGGTCGTACTCTATCTTGGGGTTCACTAACTCTGGCGTCAAAGCAGATGAAGAGGACGAGAGGTTAGTCTGATCCATGTGTCCCTTCTGTCCTTCACTCCCAGATGCAAATTCCTCCCTGCAATGGTAGTCGCTGTCCATGTCCCTGCCGGTGCCTAGAGTTGTGGTGACAGGGAGAGACAAGGGGGTTCTAACCGAGGTCACAGACTCTGGACACGAACCCGACCCTCTGTCTGCCTCTGCTACCTGTGAACGAGGCTCCGCAGCCCCGGCACCACCGGAGATTGTTGCAGCAGGAGTGCCGCTGTCTGCAGGACCCAAGCCGCCCTCCTGTGCCTGGTTCTCCTTCTCTGTGTCCCTCTCCTTCTCCTTGTTGCATATTTCCAGAGACGAGCGGATGTATCCCTTGCAGAAGTTCACCAGATCGGTCATCTGCAAGTAGCTGGCTGCTGACATCACCTCAATGACATTGCTTCTGTTCAGGGCCAAGCGGCCAGAGTACAGGAAGTCCAGGATGATGGAGAAGGCGTCGGCTGTCACAATGTCCAGTGATGCTGTGCTGTAGCGCTGTCCACTATCCTGAAAAGAAATAGATGGTTCAAGACAATTTAAGACTTCATGTACTTGACGTTCATAAAACTAGATTGTGAGTCAAATCCAGTTTTCCTTTTTCATAATAGTAGTAAACGTAGTAAGATATAAAACAAGAAGCAGAGAAATGATTTTGGCTAGCTTGATTTGAACAGATCTGTAATTTCTGATGAATTTACAAAGTAAGCATCTTGGCAGCATACTGGATGCCCTACTGTGACAAGAACAGCAGCGTATGGCCCGCTAGAACAACAGAGAGGCTGTCACATTTACACGTATTACAGAGTGCCGCAATTCCCACCATCTACCCAAGGGGGAAGTGATTTATTTCTTGTTCTTCGCTGCTTTTTTTTATTTTTACATTTGGAGCATTAAAGTAATGACTGATAACACAATAATATTACATTACCTTTGCCGAATCGTTATATTTGTTTCTAAGAAGCCATGTCAAACCCTTGCACACCTCTCCTAGAAAAACGAAACAAACAAACATTGGGAAGCACTGATATGAACTACTCCCACCTGCAGATAGTGGACCAGGAGAGCCCGGAAATAACCGCTCCCCGCAAACAACACATTGCGATGGGCCTTGAAGACACGGCCTTCGACAAGGATGCTGCAGTCACAGAAAAAGTCCCGCTTTCGCTGCTCATTGAGCTCAAACAGCAGCTTGGGCAGGTAGCAAGGCACTTCCATGTCTACACCTCAGTGAGCCCTACGAGGAACGGGAAGAGAGACATGACCATTTAAGGGTGTGACCATTTAAGAAGTGAACAATCAAAAGGTTGATATTGGACTATTTGGTTCTCTGGTGTCAAACATTTTAAAATGAACTACACACTTTATGATCTTTTGTAGGATTTGGCTTCAAATGTGTTGTTTAGGAGGCAATCTCTCCACTTTCTTAGAGTATACAATTGTAATTATTACAGTACTAAGTCAAAATGTGTTAAATTAAGGAATAAGAAAATAAGGAAACCATCACCAATGAATTCACTTGATGAGCTAATACGCATTATGTTTGCGCACAGTTGTAATCACAGAGGTTAGGCAACATTTAACACCCTAAACGACAACAATGCTTAAAAATACAGATACACGTTTGACAGAGGGAATAAAACACTGTCAGAAACTGTCAAAAAGCTCGTTGTGTTTGCTTACAAGCTAACTTGTGTTGCTAGCGACGTGTAGATACCACAACAAAAACGGCAGACACAACAGCGACTGCGCTTTACGAAGCACGATGACACTCCGTGAGATAATAAGGACACATAATACTGTCTCACCTGTATAATTACGTGGAAACCTTTACCATAATAACACAGAGATAGACATTCGCAAGGTTCATTCTCTCGTGTCCACATTCAGCATTTAACCAACAACTTCCGCTTTTTCAGATATCCAATCGGTGGCTGACGGAGGCGTGGCCCGAACAGACGTGGGCTGTTCTTTTTTCTTTTCTTTTTTTGCCTAAACTTTTTTCAGTGCCAATAAAGCTTTGAATGCCAATGTATAAAACAATAAGTGTTTCCAGTGCGTCTTCTTTTAGTTCAGGTTTTACTTCAAATGCCAAAATCTAAAGTCACTGTCCAGGCTCCATAGTACATCCTCTGTTGGGTGTAAGTTTAGTGATGTGGGTTTATGGATGTTCATGTTTGTAAAACCCTTTATTAGACACTGACTTCTAAACACGGAAGACTTTGGTGAAACTTAGGACAATTGGCTGCATGTAGATAATTTCTATTTGCTCTGAATCAGTGTATTCTCTTTATATAATGTACTGTAATATAATGTACTGTGACAGTGGGACTTGCAGGGTTATCTAGTGGTGCAATCACAAAATATGGGAAAGTCCAAGGTTTAACCCCAAGAAAGATATTTCCTGTTGAATTGCTCTTAAGCAAGATTCAGATTTTATAAAGTGGCAATATTATTTGTACACCTAAATTGATTGATTAAAATTGTTTAAATACTGTGCATCATGTTACATTTTTCCACTCAACTTTGATCAACAAAAGAAAATGTCAAATATAAAAATGTACGAGTGCTGTTTGCAGGTGGCTGAACGAAGTCACACTGCTCTGCTGTGGTGGCATCTAGAAAATAGGGACAGAAATGTACAAAGTAAACTCCAAAATATCCTTCAGTTGACCCCATACTGACAGAAATATACTGATTTAATTCAAAAAATACACTTGAGAGCAAAATGTTTTACCACTGTTAAAAATACACAAGTTTGTTAGATATATGATGGTAATCTTTGGCTATAAAATGTTATCTTGACTTTAACTTCTATGAAGTTTGAGATATGTCTGCCTTTCTTCATTGCAGAAACTCACTGATAGTGATGATGACAATAATACTGATGATGGTGATAAAGTGTCACCCTCTTTCTCATACCAAGTCTGGCAGGCTGCTGCACTACCACAGGCGGCTTGTGCCTGCCCACGTTGTCTGCTCAAGAATACTCGTTTATTTGGCTTCCATTTCAGAGAGATAATAATTCCTTTTTTTTTTGGGACCCAGCGAGAGTAAACAAGTAGTTCCTTTAGCACTGCGCCACACCCTCCCAGCACAATCCTCAGCTCTTAGAAGTGTTTTTATACTGATGGGTGCCGACCAAACGACTTATTTGTTTCAGATATTTTCCCATGGCGAACAGGGCGAACACAAAGGCTTCGTGGTGGCCTGGAAAAAACCACAGGGTAGGCGTACAAGAGCCTCCGTACTCACCCTCTTTTGAAAATGAAATTTATGGCACCTCATAAAAACTCTATTCAGTCTTATAAGCACTAAATATAAACTAGTATAAACCAGCAGGGTTTTTCTCAGTCTTGGTAAACTTGACCTGAAGGAGACTTGTGTCCGGCTGCAGGCAGGCCAAACGTCGGTTGACCCAGCTGCCCAGCGCTAACACGAGTCTTTCCTGAAATGGGTTGAACTCTGAGGTAGCTCTGGTTGCTGAACTTCTTCTTGCTCTGACTCAGGGAAACACAAGTTGTTTTTGTCATTTGTTGATTTGTTAAGGGCAGGAAACTCTCTCTCAACGTACCTCTCTCAGCCAATCACACTGGAGTGTCTACACTGTCCTATCTGTGCGACACTTGAATGCTGGTTGACACCCAGCAACCCCACAGAAACAAATAATATTCAGGATTTATGATTGGGTTTTGGCTTACGCCTGTGATTACGATGCCGTATGATTTACTGATCGAAGCCCAGTCTAAAAAGTAAATAAATGTAGCGATGGTTGTTATGTAAGGTCTGCATCCAGATTTGGGACCTCATTCATTGTGTGTGTTAGCCACTGGGAGACCCACGGCTGGCACAGAGGGCTCCAGCAGCACCCCTCTGGGTCCCTGTGGTTGGCGCCTCAGCACATAACAGCCACTTAGGCCGGCATTTTCCCAGGCTGAGACAACACACCACGGTGGCAGCGCGAGCCACAGAGAGGGCCTGATTAAAGAGTAGGGACAATGGAGGGAGGGAGACCGTGGTGGCATTTTCCATCTCTGCCGCTGTCTCCTGGGGGGACCAAGTATGTGCCGTGAAACGTTTGAATGATCCCAGAATTTCTGGAATTCAGACAGAGGCACCGCGGAGAGGACCCTCGACCGGGGATCAAAGAGCTTTGAGAGGAGTGCGGTGGACTGGTGGTGGAGTCGAGCACATAGGGGAGTATGAGTGTACGTGTGTGTGTGTGTGTGTGTGTGTGTGTGTGTGTGTATGTGCATGCTTGTGCAGAAAACTGACTTGAAACAGATAAAAACAATGTTTGAATCATATTTTCTTTTATGGCTACATGTCTAAAGATGTTTTCAAAAAAAGCCATGTTTGACTTCAGAGGAGGCCGTGATCGCTGAGCAATGAAATACAGGCATGTGGTGTGTGTGAGTGTGTGTTGCTGTCCTTTTATCCCTCATGGGATCAGATAATGCAATCATAGCCAATCAATGGGACTCTAATACAGCGGGCGCCCCTCTTTAGTTTGGAGACGCCACTCTCTTCTGTGGTGGCAGAGGAAGAGGAAGAGAAAAGCGAGAGGGGGAAACCTCGTCCCTCTCTTTCTGTCTATCTCTCTCTGTAATTATCACTTAATGTTCTTCGGTGATCTGGAGACGTATGTCTGTTGCTTAGTCCTTTCTTCCCTCGCTGGAGAGGAACTGTATCACAGTCTGAAATAAATCTACCAGCCTTTTTATTATTGTATATTTAGCACCAGAACATTGTAGTAAATGGAGCCGTCCCAGACCACGAGTTTCCGGTAGCGCAGGGCCTCAGCGCTGGCTGGCTGTCTTTGCCACAGCCAAGTCCAAAGATCAAAGCCTCCTGTACTATATACAGTTAGCTAGTCGTCCTCAAGCATTGACCTCAAGCTCCAGTTTTCATGTCTGAGGAAGACATGCTACATGCAGAGTGTATAGAATTAGTTCACTGCACAAGTTTGCCTCTCAGCAAGCCAGTTTTACATGAACATCTGTTGTGTGTGCGTTTTCTGAATGTGTGTACAAGCCTTCATGTCTGTCTATACTCTATATAGTATATATAAATATATCTCGTCAGTACGGGTAAAACCAATTTAATCAACTAAACTCATTGTGGTTTGATTTAAAAGATTTCCATTAAGGATTACAAACTGATGTGATGCTAATCTATCATAAATAAATAATAACCAGTGAGCTGCCCGTCAAAGTCAGCTGTAACAAATTAACACCACATGTGCAGTCGAGTGTGTGAGAACAATAGTTAGCAAGCGAGCAGAGAAGTTGAAATAGCAACAGTAAACAAAAAATGAATAATTAACTGGAATTAACAATAAAACAGTTGAAATAGCAACAGTAAACAATAAATGAATAAACAGTGGAAACAATTAGATCATTTTAATGGATATATAATTGTAATTGGTGGCTAAAATAATGAATAAACAGTTCAAATAGTTAGAAGAAATGGATGAACAGTTGAAATACTTATAGTAATGGATCTGCTGCCACTCTCTCACTCTCGCAAACTTGACCAAAGTAAACTTTACATTGACCATTCAATTATGTGAATTTAGTTTTGAACAATAACCTTTTTTACACAATTAATAATGTCAAATAATATCAAGTTTATAATCCATTAATAAGAACATATTTGGAACATGACGGGTGGTGTTGATGAAGTGTCAAACATCAATTCAAGACACGGCGATATAATTTATTCACTCCACTAATGCATAGGAGGCACGTTTATAGATCAGCTGAACTGATCCAGTCCATTAGTTTTACTGAATGAAGCAGACTCAGTTTGGCTTCAGTAAAAGAAAGAACGCAGATAGAATCCAGATTCAGTGCATCCGCTATTTCAGTTCTAGTCGGCTAATCTTAAATAATAAAAGCCACCAATAAAAATGGTACCACTACCCTCAGGATATAAAAATCCATCCAAGTCTTCCTGTCTTGCACACTCAATGTAATCCCCTTCTGGGAATGCTAAAAATTACCCAGCAGTGCGGCGGCGGCGGCAAGTTTTTATGCTGGTTTTTAGGGGCTTATGCCTGCTCTTCTGAGCTGCTGTCGGAGCGAGGTGTCAGCTGGATGCCTCCCCGATAAGGCCGTAATCTGAGGTGTAAAGTTATAAGAGGGATTTGGGAAAGTGAGAGGCTGTCAGAGAGCAGCAGCCAAGGGTGTCTCGGGCAGCGTAAAACAGGGATGGAGCACCATCTCCTTGGTTTATGACTCGGTTTATGACTCTTCTGAATCAACCTGGTATCCAATTAATCCAAACCTGTGAATTTCAGGATGACCAGGGAACAGGTGCTTCATCCCTGTCAAGTACAGTTTGCTTTCCTTTCAGAATTACATGTTTCTACACTGAACGCCTCTCCTCTCCTCTCTACTCCATAAACTTGAATGATAGTCAGCTTCCAAGTCAAAACACAAAACTAGCTTCACAGGATCAAATATTAGCTGAGTGTTAAGACTCGTATGCACGGCTGAGGGGACACAGTGGACTCTTTCATTTTTGTGTTTTCCTCCTCCTCTTTCTCTGTGGCTCATAAAAGATTGCGTCCTGTGTGTGATGTGGCAGAGGAGTGCAGTCAGAATGAACTGATTACGGATGAGGGCCGACGTGCCTTTGAGTCATGGCACCGAACAACATTCTTCAAGCACTTAAAAATAGTAACAGTTTTTTTTTTCCCATTGGAGCACTCTGGGGCATCCTCTCGCTTGGCTTTTTTGGAAACTCGAATCATAACCAGATTCCTCTTCCCACCCCCCCACCCCTTTTATTTTATTTTGTTATTGGAAGTTTGTTTAATCTTGTGAAGAAAATTGGCTTAGCGTGGGAAAGGCAGAATTCTTTTGGGGATAGGTTTTGTTGTTTTAGAGTTGTGTGCATTGTTGTGTGTGATTTTTTTTAGTGCAGAAAGAAAAAGTGCCAGTTTGTGCCAAAACCTCATGAAGTACAGATAAAAAGGGGCTGAGTGAGAGGGAGGCCGCAACACCACGACAAAGATATGGGCTGTCTAAGCAAAGAGCTTTACAAATGACGATCTCCAGGGGGAAACAGGGGGGAGACAAAATAAGGGAGGAAGGCAGTAGAAGGGGGGGAGAAACAAATGTGGATGGATTGGTGGGAGGAGGAGGAGGAGGAGGAAGATGGGTATTGGGGGGAAATAACGCAGAGCAGTGAGGAGGGAGGGGAGGAGATGAGAGGGGAAACATTCCCCCTTGCCCACATTAAAGACATAAAAAAGAAAACAAACAGAAAAACATGTCTGACATAAAGAGGCTGGTTTCCGCGGCGACAGCACAATGGCTGCCTGTGGCTCTCGGGGCCCTCGCCGTCCCGTCTGGGGCCCGGCACCAGCGAAAGTCACCACAGTCACAGGGCCCATGAGCGTGTGTGTGTGTGTGTGTGAAACGTGGTGAATGTCATCACAGGCCTAGTACTGTGGGAACCGCCATGAAAGGGACCCCACTCGGAAGCCACAAAAGTTCCTTTCTGCTTCTTCTCTTCGGCTTTTAGCCTCTTTATTTATCTGTGTGTAGGGGAGCCGGATGAGGAGGGAGGACTCTCTCTCTCTCTCTCTCTCCGTTCCCTCTCTATGTCTCTCGCTCTCTGACAGGCAGCATGACCCGTCACTGCAGCCCTCCTGCCCTCTTGACATCTCAAATCGCAGCAGGGACTATCTCAAACACACATATACTGACTGTGTCTAACCCTGTTTCTCTGGAGCTTTATTCACACCTCATATCAGCTCAATCAGATCATTAAAAACACAATGCAGCCCTTTGGAACAAACCTGGCGTTCCCAGGAATGCCTCATATATCCAGGTCATTCCGAGTGAATCGTGGAGACAACCAGACAGGCAGTGCCACAGGTCCCAGGCATTCCTTATGTGTCTGAAGGGCAAATAATTCCCTCATGGGTCCAGCCTGGACAGTGCCAAGCCACTCCGGTGCCAGTTCCCATGCCAATCCAATCTTGACCCCAGTGACTGAGCGCCCAGCTACTGGCTGACTTCTATAAAGACCTCATACCAATAAGAAATCAACAGATTTTTTGGGTGTATGTCAATAGCGCTTGCATACAGCAGGGCACCGTGCAGGGCTCCTTTTACCACAATTGGCCTTTCATATATTCTCTGTAGGGGTTCTAGACAGTGAACAAACATTACATTATGACTATTTGATTACATCTGACGAGTTATTTTTGGGTAACGTGTTATTAAAAAGATATATTTATAAATTGCCTTTGCCATTCTTATTAACATCTCTTCAGATGTTTTGAGGATGTAAATATAAATGAGTATAGCAGCACTTTTTAAATCCATGGTTATAAAGCTTTTCAAAACGAACAAAGCTTTGCCGTCTAAGCTTTGCTCACTCACCATCATAAAATGTTATCTTTGTATTTCCTCTTGCACTATAATAAACTTGATGCAATTTCAACATGTTGAACTGCACTAATGCAAGTCTTTTTTAATGTTTTTGTATTAAGGTACAAACTCTAATATATTGATTCTTTAGTTGCACATCGTCACCGTGCAGTGAAAAACCATGTGACTTCATATTTTAGTTTTTTGAGAAACTGACAGATTATCTTCTGCTTTCAAGTTGCATGAAAAACCAAAGAAAGAAACATACGTTTTAATAAAACAAATTATTGCAAAAATGGAGTGCAGATAAGCTTAAAACAAGTATTTTATGAAAATGTGACGTTGGAGAAACTGTACATATGAGGGTCAAACATGCACTAAACTGAGTTGATTTATTTTCATTGAAAGTCTATGTATGCCTGTAAATCACTGAAAACATTATACATTTCAACACAGTTTGAAAAAGTGCTTCAAAAAATTGTGTAATGGTTTAGAGACACAAACACTTTAAACTGATTTTCTCACCTTGTCTCTGCATGCTATATAAATAAAGTTATGTTTCTTTAAATAAAATAACCTTAGTGCGTTCACTGAGTGGACAGATTCCATAGGGTTAAAATGACTCTGGTACTCATATATTTATATATATATTCACTATCAAACAGTAAAACACTTTTGACTGGTACCGTATATATGATACTGACATCCACTTTGTGAGAAATGAAATGCCTGTATCTCTTTATCCTTTAGATGTTGAATGGTTAACTTAAAGTTTACTTATTTTTCTTTTTGTTAAGTGTCTTTTTACATTTGAGTATCTACATTTTAGGGGGAGAAAGGAATCTTGAAGTTGGTTTTCTGTTGCTGAAAACAGAGTACAAATAATTCAAGTCAACCGGGCAGTGAGACATACCTGATCAGTTATTTTGTTTGACGTGAATGCAGAGAAAAAGTTACAAACAAAATCTCCTGCTGAGCTGGTTCCATCTCAGAGACTTTTAAACAATAGCAATAGTCATGCATCAGGAACAATAATTGCAGCTGAGTGTTTGTGCCTTATAAATTGTGGGTATGCACTGTCCACATTCGTGTGAAGGAGCTGCGTGTGTGCTTGTGTGAATCAGTTTGCGGCCTGTGTGTGTGTGCGTTTCCCTGAGCGTTCACACGTTCGTATTCGAGTTGTGTGCATGTGTGCACAAATTGTAAAAGTATGAGCTTGTTAATTTCAATAAGGGACGTTGCTTTGGTGTGGTTTGATGGGATGAGAGGAACAGGACTTGAAGTGGCCGACCAAGATCGCCAGAAATCTCCCAGAATTCCATCTCGCCATCCAGTGCCAGCTCTCTCTCTCTCTTATGTTTCCCCCCATCACCCTCCCTTCACAGACCCCCACCATGAAACCATTTTCATAATTAACTTATTTATTTATTCATTCATCTTCTTAATTACTTTCCACTTTGCGCATGTTTTTAATGCAACTTGCCTCATCCTGGAACAACTGGGAGGTGTGGCCGGCCAAAAAACGATGAGTAAAACCAGAGTGATTTCATTTAAATTAAAATAAATTTTAAAAAGACTGGTGATACAGAGAAGAAAGTTTTTCTTTGAAGAGAAGGGCTGGTGGGTGATAAAAATAACAACAGAGAAGAGACTAAAGCCTGACTTCATACATGTCTCTTTTCTTTCAGACTCTTTCTTCACTGTTTTCTGATGCTGAAATTAGATCCAGATCTGAATTAAGGAATGATTGGTAATGAAAGGATATGTGGGGGGGGGGGGGGGGGGGGTTTTTTGGGGGGGGGGGGGGGAAAAAAAATAAATAGGGATTTATATTTTTTTTTATTAATTAATAAAAATAACCAC
>JAVQJD010061312.1:0-45163 GCA_036023655.1 Nannoperca australis | reverse complement strand
CTCTCTCTCTCTCTCTCTCTCTCTCTCTCTCTCTCTCTCTCTCTCTCTCTCTCTCTCTCTCTGGTGATTTTGGCCGTTTAGACTTCATTCTGTCTGCATCACACCATTTTTCTTCATTTCTCCAGAAGGCATAAGTTAACATTTGCCACTTTTGCATTTCAAAATGGTTTCGGTAAAATGCGTGGGAGCAGGCTGACTGAGAGGCTGACTGGATATTTTGATGCCTCACAAACTCATGTTCGTAATTTTTGCAAATCAAAATAACAAATAGCTGGCTGAGTGGCTGATTGACAGGCAATCTTGCTGGAAAATATTCATGGTTAGCTTTGTGTTCAAAACAGGGATTAGAATGCAGACAGAGAAGCAATCACACACACACACACAAATGACTTTGACACTGCTTTGAATTTCTGTATGCAGCAGAATGCTGATGATTTTGCCCTGTACTACGTGTGTGTGTGTGTGTGTGTGTGTGTGTGTGTAGGAGGACACCATCAAGACACCAAAGTGCGTGTTAACATCAAAGTGAAAGATGTGAATGACAACTCCCCTGAGTTTGCTACCAACAACGAAGTCCTCATGTGTGAAACTGTGGCACCAGGGAAGGTACGTCTCTGTGTGTGTGTGTGTGTGTGTGTGTGTGTGTGTGTGTGTGTGTGTGTGTGTGTGAACGGCATGTATTTGCATGTGTTTAAACATAACTTATTTTAGCTTGATGTGTCTCGTTCTGATGTGTGTGCGGTTTAGGTTATTGAAACAGTGAGTGCAGTGGACAAAGATGAGATGGCTCACAGACAACACTTCACATTCAGCCTCGCTCCGGAAGTCGCCCACAACCACAACTTCTCCCTCAAAGACAACAGAGGTAGGTGACCTTTCAAATATCTTTCGTTATTCCTCCCGCGTCTTTTCTTTCTTTCCGTTTCTAACCCTTTCTAGCAGCCTATCTTGCTGTTTCTTCGTCTGTGCCCCCCCCCCCCCCACCCCACTCAGCCTAGATCAAAGCATAACCAGATGGATGCTTACACTACCTTGTAGAAAGCAGCAGGTGCTCTGAATCGCTCTCTCTCACACACACAAATGCACACATGTCCTGCGGGCTGTATTAATTGCAGTGGGGTCTCTGTCCGTCTGTACATATATCATAGGGGGCCAACTGATTGAATTAAGTTTTGTGAGTGCTGGGAGAGACTAAAAGAAAGAGACAGAAAGAGAGGCAAGAGCAGAAGACTACACATATAGAGAATAAGAGGCTGTGTGAATTGTGTTGAGTTTCATACAGTCAACAGGGAGGGAAGTGCGGGATTTCAGACCTCTGGACACTTGGGAGTGTATCTTTAAGACACAGGACCAACAGAACCTCTCTGTGTATCAACACCATAGTCAGACAGACAGACAGACAGACAGACAGACAGTCACTCATTCCATCTGTCCTGATATTCTTAGATGCCTCAGATCCACACACACACACACACACACAGATGTCAGGGAGTACCGGTGTTGGCAGGAGGCTGATAGCGACAGATGACAGTGACATCAGCAACAGAGAGGGTTGGCGGGTGCCTTCACTCTATTTTGGGGTGAGAAGTTTTAGTGAGCCCCTTAGTTATTTTTATTATTTTATTGTAATTTGTGTACTCTATACATAATAATGGTCATGTTAATAAGACTGCTGCTGTTGAAATGTATGGCGCTACAAACATTTCAATTTGTAGGTTAAAAATTAAAGGACTAAGGTTGGAGCTAAAGGTTAAGTAATACATGCAGTCAGTGGGGGCCATCACGGGGGTAGTAATACCCCCACAATAAATCTGTCTATATTGAATACGATTTTCTGTTCCTCGAACGATTTGAAACCGTTTTCCTTTCATTGCTCCTTTTATGTTTTACTTATAGTGCCCTGTAATGTATTCTTAATATAAATATTAAAGTTTTCTTGGTGATGAAGCCTCTGAAATACCTCAGAAGCTACTCATCTCTTCCTTTGTTGGCAATACATTGTAATTGTTTGAATAGAGAGGAAGAGCGAGGCAGACAGAAGCAGAGCTAGCTTGGACCCGCTATTTAACAGGAATTTAATATCACCAAAGTCTCTCCTCCCTGGCTCTTGTGTGTGTACAAGATGTGAGTGCGTGACATTGGGTGTGTGCGGACAGTGATAAAGAAGCAATGTGTGTGTGAACTAGGAAAAAGTACATGAAGTGTGGTTTTTGCACATGTATGCCTGTGTGTGTGTGAGATGAAGTCCACACGATGATAAAAGTCTCAACACAGAGTTTGGTTGTGGAAAACTCCCCAGTATGTACTCACTGTCTTTACACTCCTGTTCTTTGGTATCATCTTTCTGTCTACTTACCAACATGTCTCTGTCTCGCTCCGCAGACAGCACAGCCAGTATCTACGTGCTCCGCAAAGGATTCAGCCGTCTCACCCAGGATGTTTACTACCTTCCCATCGAGATAAACGACAACGGTTTCCCCGCTATGAGCAGCACCAACACACTGACCATCAGAGTCTGTTCCTGTGACAGCAGAGACACCATCCTCTCCTGTAACGTGGAGCCCTACGTCCTACCTGCCGGCCTCAGCACCGGCGCACTGATAGCTATACTGGCCTGTATTGTCATTCTGCTGGGTAAGAAACTGTTGTTTGTTTTGACACCATAAAGGTTTACTGATTTACATTAGAAGTCCTTGTAAGGACATGACATTTACACTGGGAGCCTGATCAAGATTATATAGCAATGCAACAAGTCCTCCAACAGAAAAGATGACAATAGGTAGTTTGCCATTGACTCCAAAAACAACATGTATTGGCGAAAGGGACCTTCGTCATCATGGTAACAAATAATGTTAACGTTGTTAAACGTGGCAGTTTGGTTAGGTGTAGGCTCCCAAACTACTTAGTTAGGTTTAGAAAAAGATCATGGTTTGGGTTAAAACAACTAGTTAGGTTACGGTCACTTGCATACATAACTTAACATATGTAACTTAAAAATATGTCACTGTTGACTTTTGGTTTCGACGGGACACAAACAACGGGTCCCCTGGGTGAAAGTCCTGTGAATGACCCGTCCCTCCAGCCACCCGACCTCCCTATGTGGACTTTGTGGCTCTTTACTACCTCACCTGATGTCCGCCTTCGCTCCCGTAATAATTACTACGGCCGGACTTGAGGAAGCGAGTCAGGCCATCAACCTCATTAAAACTGCACTGCATCGTTTGGGCTCCTGTTAAGATTAGAGGTCCTGGAGTCACTTGTGAATCCGCAGCTACAGCATCTTGTATAATCAGTATTGGCACATTGTTTTTCAGAGGGTTTTTGTTTTGTGAAAATGTACAAAAATAGTTAATGTTTCAATTGCATCTCCATCTTTAGCTTTCTGCCTCAGCCCACTGGGTAACCCACATTTCAGCTGTCTTCCTTTATTTGTTTTTAAAATCTGTATATATACTGTAATGCACATCATTTAATCCTCACAGTAGGAGTTTATGCTGCATTTCACCCATACACTACACAACTGTGAACCTTTAAGAAGCCTGACTGGTTGATAACCACCTGCAAGTAAAATGGCATGTGTGTATAGCAACACAATAATGATATTAATTAAACTGTCCAAGGTCTAATTACACTATCTCCCACAGAGCATACTAATTATCTAATGCTCGCCTTTCTCCTTTTTCACAGAGTTTACGTGGGGGTTGTTATGTAATCACTAAAAGCAGAGCAACTTCTGAATTGTGTGTTTCTCTTTGGCAGCAATAGTGGTGCTGTTTGTTGCACTGAGGCGTCAGAAGAAGGAGCCATTGATCGTGTTTGAGGAGGAGGACATCAGGGAGAATATTATCACTTATGATGACGAGGGAGGTGGTGAGGAGGACACGGAGGCTTTCGACATTGCTACGCTGCAGGTATGAAGAGGGTGGCGATTACATCATGCTTCTTTTTTTTTTATAGGTACAGTTACTTAATTTACAGTACATTAAGATAAAGATGATGGGAAATGAGGATGATAAGGGACCGGGTGGTACCTTCACTACAGGCTGGACAAATGCCATTTGTATCTGTCAGTTTCTACTTACTGTAAAATACATTTATAATATCAAACCATTTAAATTCTGTTCATATTCTGCCATGTTTTATGATGCAGCCTTATCTGACTGTTAGATTTTTCTGTCTTTTCTATCTTTCTAATTGTTCAGAACCCGGACGGCGCCAACGGTTTCCTGCCAAGAAAGGACATCAAACCAGAGCTTCAATATCCCGCCCGGCCCGGGGCAGGCCACACCGCCGCCAACAGCGTCGATGTCGATGACTTCATTAAGACTCGAATTGCAGAGGCTGACTGCGACCCGACAGCACCTCCATACGACTCCATTCAGATCTACGGATACGAAGGCAGAGGATCATTGGCTGGGTCATTGAGTTCCCTTGAGTCTGTCACAACAGAGTCTGACTTGGATTATGACTATCTGCAGAGTTGGGGGCCGAGGTTTAAGAAGCTGGCAGATTTGTACGGGACCAAAGAATGCTCCATTCATGATGGGGATGACGGTGAAGACTCTTAACAGTGGTCTTACTGAGTGGACGCCCCCGACTTCTGATTTAATGATTCCATGAGGATTTGTTAACTGAGGGTTAACACTCCCCAATACCCAATTGTTACCACCTGATCAGTTCATGCCAATTTGTCAACGGACGTTAACAGCTCTCTCTCTCTCTCATGGCGCCTCCCTGTTCCTCCAAGATGATTTGTTAATGGACACAAAAAGGAACGCTTGGGCTTGAACCGCTCCCAGCTTTTCACTCCTATGTCTCTTCCCCTCTCTCTTTCTATTGACTTACGCATTGCAGGGCTGGAGGACTTGCCATGTCACCAGTTTGTCGGTTTGAAAGTAAACTGTTGGGGAAAATGTTGCTGTATGATCAAAAAGACTTGCTTATAGCTTACTGTTTAGTTGATTAGAGGTTCTATATTCTTTTGTGGACTGGATTCACGTACTTCCTGAGAGAGAGAGAGAGAGAGAGAGATTTTATTCCCGTAACAGGTTCCTGAGTGGGCTTTATTTCCCTTAGTTGCTCTCTTTGTGGTGTATGTAAAAGACACAGAAAGAGAGGAAAAGAGAGATACAAGCAAACTGAAAGAAAAAGTTACTACGGGATCCAGCACCCGCCTGATGTTATGAAAGAGAAATAAAAGGTAAAGAAGATGTGTCCGTAGGGTCAAACTGTTGAAACTAAATGCTTTTTCAAATGTGTTGTTGTGTGCGCAGAATTCAGCAGGTACTGTGGTTTAGAGAGCGTAACAGACTCTGGGTTGTTGATACTCTGAAGACGCTCACGGCATCTTCACAGTATGGTGGCCTTATAATAAATAAACAACAACTCCAGGGGTAAACACAACACGAGTAACGATAGAGACCGCTAGCTTCAGTAGCTACACACAAACAAATGAACACACAAGGACTGAGTATCTGTGAAAATGCTACACAAATACCTTTGTTGTTTTTTTTTACTCCAAAAAGAGACAGTCTCAATATGGATTCAATTGAAAAACTGTGGATGATTCTTCGTTTTCACTCATCACTGCAGAGAAGATGTGAAAAGAAGAGCTGCCCTTCTCCACGCCCCTGTGTCCCCATTCCTCCCATCAACAATCACTTCTCATACCAAGTCCACCGACGAATGATCACTTCCTCATTCAGAGTCCACCAATGATGATCAGTCACAATGAGTAAAAACCTGTGAGCTCGAAAAATCGCCTTAAACTTAATGGACACTCTTGCAACGCAGTGCATTTTCTTGTTTTCTCCTTTTTGTTTCTTTTTGTAACTTGAAAAGTATATTCAGAAAGCAAATTATTCTCCATGTTAGGTATGTACAGAGCAATGTGCAGACATGTGATATATCACTTTGAGGATCCAACTTGCGCCTCGTGCACTCTCAAAAAGGGATGTGCTGTTTCTGCCAGTGCGGTAAATGTGGACCGGGAATATGTGCATTGTGTTTTTTTCCCCACCACCAGCTATGTTGGCAGCAACATCTGTTGTATCAATACATGTTGCTATTTGAACATAACATGTGCACCTCGGAAAATAACACAAGGTGTGTTTTCTGAGCCACATGTACAGCGAGGCTGAAAGCAGAACATCCTTTTTAAGTGTGTAGATTCTAGTTCAATCTCTTTTTTAATGTTATTATAATATTATGATTATTATTGTTGTTTTTTATTATTATTATTATTGTTATTATCATCATTATCATGACAATATCTGTTCTTTCGTTTGCTGCAGCTACACAGGAACAAATTCATGTTTAACTCTTTGCAGCTCAGATTTGATGTTCTTATGGTTGTCTAAACATGGAGAGACTACACGCTATTCGTTTTTCAGTTTTGGACAGCTTTAAGAAATGTTCTGCCAAAAGTTAAGTATCAGGTTTGGTTTATGCCTGTGTCAACACAACCTCAATTTATTTTATGATTTGTTTTCCCCCTCCATTATTTGGCGTTTCTTCGTTCTTTCTCCCTGTTCAAGAGGAAAACTAGCAATCTGTGTTTGTTGCAGTGAGAGAACGCCTCGTTTTTATTCTCTGTCAAGTTTTATGGTACCGATTTGTACAATTTTAAAAGTTCTTATTTTAGTATACATGAAGAATATTCCAGTATTACAACAAAAAACATGTTAAGAAGATAAGATTAAAAAAAAGTTACAGCATCACACTTATATTTTCTGAACATTGTAATGTTGCTTTACTATGTGCTTCAATCTCCGAAGCGAAAAAAAAACTTTGAAATAAATGCTCTTTTTATAAAATGATACTGACTTGTGTGTGGGAGTAAACTTGATGTTAGCTTTACGTACTTTACTGTGGGTTTTTTTACTAAAAGGAGATCCATTAGCTGATGCAGCGGCAGTCAGGTGGTCTTCCTGGATTCCATGACAACGAAAACCCCAAAAACGTGTGTGAATGCTAGCCCAATAAAATGCAAATGCAGCCTGTCGTCTGTGGATGCAGGTTCAATCAAATACATCATATTCATGAGTTTTACACTGAAAGAAGAGATTTCTTTTTACTAAAGCATTTTAGTTTGACTTGACTGAAAGTTTGTTTTGTTACAAAGGAAATCATAGAACAAAGAAATCAAAGAATAGCGTTCAGACCGACTTCAGTCCTGCAAACAGAAACAAATGTGTGTTATGAGGCTGTCAGGGGAAGCAGTCTGGTCTGAAAACACCCACTGACAATGCTAACATGCTGATATTATACCATACTAATCAACATGTAAGCTTTGAATGTTAGCATAGATAAAGACTTTATTAGTCCCCAAGGGGAAATTGTAGTGTTGCAGTAAAAAAAAAAAAGAAACAATACAATAAAAAATCTGCATAACATGGAAATATAATTAATGAATACACACACACACACACACACACACACACACACACACACACACACACACACACCTATCTGTACAAATCAGTATGTTGTCTTCTCTCCCGGTCATTATTTACAGATATTGCGGTGGGCATGAATTACTTCCTGTATGCATGCTAACATTTGCCAATGCACAGTTGAGGCTGTTGAGAATTACATTCGTTTTAAAAGGTATCTGGTCATCCAAAGTGTTGGATAAATTACAATAGGACTTGCCGAGATTGCCATAGTGTGGCTAAAAAGAAAACCCTTTTCCAGACAGTACTCTAGCCTGGTGGATTTCTTTCAACGGTTTATACACACGGTCTTTCTAATTTTTGCAGTGTACCTTATTTTTATCTCTACGTGGGAGCAAGAGATACCAGGACAAATAATTCAGGAATTGTGTTTTTCTGAAAACACTTTAATACTCTTTAAGCCACTGGCTTCACAAACACGCCTTTGGAAAGACATTACAGTTTTCATTCACCTCCACCATAAAGAAATGTCATGTGCACACACATGACAATACACACACACACAGAGAGAGAGAGAGAGAGAGAGAGAGAGAGATTTCATTCGCTCCCAGGGGAGTGACACTGAGAAAGGTCATGTTGCACTTTGTATGAACAACAAAAGAGGTGATATAGAAGGAGATAGACAGTGAAAAGACACAAAGCAAGAGGTGAAAGAAAAGAGGGGGACATAGACCAGAGTGAGCGGGAGGATTGCTGTTTTGTGGAAATAAAAGCGGACTCTCCCAGAACACAGCATTCGCAATAAATTAGGGCTGCAACTAACAATTATTGTCATTAATTCATCAATCAATTTGCTGATATCCCATGAAATTGCCATATTTCCCCTAAATTAAATTTTCATGGATGGTGCATACACTTGTCAACCAACAGGAAGTAAAACATGTAAATGATAGAATCTAACTGCAAGAAAAGAGAAAATCCATGGCAGAAGGAGCTGAATTCTCCCCAATGCTAACCGTAGTTCAACATGGAACAACCAGAAGAGAAGAAGATAAATAAAGATAAATAATACTGCACATAAATTAACTAAATATGAATATTTGCGCCTCATGCTAACCGTGGTCCCACTGGGAAAGAGGGAGGTAGAGAGATGAGGAGGGAGGACAGGTTATCTTCTGCACCTGACTGAACCTTTTTTGCTTTGTCCCACTCGGACAGAGAGAGAAGAGACGGAGGCAAATCAAAGGAAAATCAATCAGAAAAAGAAGGAGGACATGTAAACTGCTGTGTGTGTCAGCTAGAGGTGAGAGAGGGGAAAGGACTGAGGAGACGGAGAGAAGAGGACGTGTAGAGGACGTGTAGAGGATTCAAAAGCAGAGGATGCAGTGAGGAGGAAGAGGCGAGAGATGAACTTAAACTTACTACGTAAAGAGCCAGTAGCATTTATTCTCTTTTAATACACAACACTCAAGTAGTTAAACTTGGAATAACAAACATTTGCATAATCATAGATTCTGGATTTTTCAATAAGGGAAAGAGTAGAATAATTTCCAACCAGGTATAATTTTTCAAAAAAAATTACAAAGTGCTTCATACTAAATAAAATGGAACAATCAACCCGGTATAACTTGAGACATAACTCTATATTCTTCGTCCCGGTTTCTTTCTCTCTCTTTCTGTGTGTGCAGTTTGTGTGCGAGACTGACTGTGTCCTATCCTCATTATTTAAATCCTTAAATACCTAAACTCCATGAGTCCCCTGGGAGCCAGGCTCAATTCTGCTCCACAAAGTCTCATCAATGTACACTGAGAGAGTGTTTGTCTGTGATGGGACAGGATGATTGCGAGGTTGTGTGTGCATGTGTGTTGGATATGTGTTCACGGAAAAACATTTTTTGAACTCAGGTTTGCTTCCCTGCGTTTGTGTGTGATGCACTGAAGTGACATCATTAGTATTCATATCAAAAATGCACGATGTGGTGGTGTGGAGTAATATGCAGCTCGTACTCGGTTTCTGGTGCCTCATGTGGAGAACAAGCTGCTGCTTTGTCCCTGCATTGTAATTCTAGTCTGGGTGTGTATTTGAGTCAGGGCTTGTGTGTTTTGTCCTCTTCTGCTTCTATTTTCAGGATGTTGTGAGAATAGTGACGTTTTTAGCTAAAAAGATTTAGTCTGGTCCTCACTTCTTCAAAGCTGTTTGAGAGTTAAGCGTTGATTTTTAGGGTAAGGATTAGGTATAGGGGGGCACAAACATAGCATAAGAGTTAAAATGCTAATGAGTTATGGGACATGTGTTACAGTTACTACAGTGTAGGTTAGGGAACACCAGCTGGCCCAGTGCTGGTGTTCGGGTGGAAGGTTCCTCCGGCCCGCAGGTTCGCCTTTATGGGCTGGGCAGAGGCATTTGTGTTCCTCCCAGGCCAACCCAATGTCTGTAAAATGTGCTTGGGAATTGAATAAATGCTGCGGAAAAGAAGGGAATGCGACTCTGATACCAACAGCATTGATTATGTGTTCCACAGAACTGACCGGATTCCCCTATCTGCCACTTGCTGAAACCTAAGGAGAGGAATTGCAGAAAGTCCAGTTGGATGGACCACGTTGGAAGGTATGTGGTGTTCCACAAAGTTACAATGATGAGGATGAAACATGAGTCATGACAGCCATGATGTGTTCTTCCCTTTCAGGACACCATGCCGATTTGCCCACGGGAGCAAAAAAAACGATAAAAAACACCAAAAAAAATACATAAAACACTTTTGGAACCAGCATCATCCTAAAAGTAACAAATTAATAATAAGAGAGAGACCCACTCTGCAGGATAATGGAATAAAAAGATTGGGGCTGGATGAGTTGCCCACTAAAATGGTATAAAAACCAGATGGGTTAAAACAAACTGCCAGCAGGGACCGGGAGAAGAATTAAGACCAGGTGCCGGAAAAAAGGTTAGGAAGATAAATAGTATTATAATATAATAAAAACCATATCAGTAACAAACCTTCCCTTGATGAGACATCTTTAAAAAAGTGCCGTATTAAAGGAGAAAACACTACATGCAAACAAACTAAAATCAACAGTCAATATAACCCACTTAAGAGCATTTATGAGTTGATTAAAATCTATTCTAAAAAGGAATAAATAATGTAAAACTCCTATTCGGGGGTTAAATAAATGACATAAAATTCATAGTCGTATATACACGTGATGTATAAATAAATAACAAGGAATTTAAAATGAATCAGGGGGGATAAACACATAATTCAAATAATAAAGTGCAAGTGGAGACTGCGCTGGGAGGGACTCCCCACGTGGTGAAATAGAGTTTATATTCAACACATTTGATCATATTGATCGGGGGAGTCACAGAGATAGACACCCTAGACGACAAATAAAAAAGTATAAAACAATATATTAAAAAAAGGATTTCTAAGAAGATAAAAGAATATTGATTAAAAGAATAAATAGCTGGAACACAAACGTTGCTGATCCATCCCCGGACCCCTGCTCCCCCAGGTTTCCCATGTTGTGATGGTTAGTCCGGCGGTTCCCCATCACCTGTTCATCAGGGCTGAACCTGCAGGGTCCTCCAGGGAGGTTTGATTACCCCCCCTTCTCTCTCTCTCTCTCTCTCTCTCTCTCTCTCTCTCTCTCTCTCTCACACACACAAACAATATTGTATCCGATTAATTTATTGCAAGAACTAAATTGTCCATTTTCCAAGTGTAATTAAAAAGTAATACAAGGACTATATGACAAATCACTTCCCCTGGGAGGAATAATTGCCATTTTAAGTTGAAGCTTAACACTTTGTTTGCTTCCACAGAGCAGCCCTTGAGCTATAATACCTTGTGCACTTGAGCATTGTGGGAAGAAACAGAAAAAGCATGACATCTTCAGAGAAGGCAGACTGGGAAACATACAAGTCACTTGAAGTGGTACTTTTTGCCCTCACAAATTTTCTTTTCTTTCCTTCCTTCCACTTTCTACATTTAAAAACTTGAAACATGAGGAGCTTTTGTTTCAGCCGGGGACCTTGTTCAATTCATGTCGAGTCCCAATCTGTAGCTTAATCTAATAGAAAGTTGCCATCTCACCTGTGCTAATGTTGTATTTCTATCCAATCACCAAGGCTAAACACTGCTCCAGCGAGGAGGAGAGAAGGTAAGTGCTGTGAATTAGCAGCCTTTTACAGGGCAGCTGTATGCTTTTTCTCTTTGTTTACATCCCTTTTATGTGACTTTTATGATCTCTCTGTATCTGACAGCACTCCTGCTTTATCTCCGTTTCTTTTCTACTTTCCATCTAACTCCTCGCCTTCTCCCCACACGTGTCTTTTTACTTTCATCCTTCGTCTCTCTCCGTCCCATGTCTGTCTGCCTCTCGCTCTTCACTCCCCTGTTAAGATAATTACAGTTCATTCTGTGTCAGTGTGTAGGGGGATCCCAGGCTGGCTGAAGCCTGATTAGTTTTTAATCATGAAGTGGCACTTGAGTAAACAGGGAAATATTCTTCCCGTCACTCCAGAGAGGAGAGATGTGTGTGTGAAACAGTTTGTGTACAAACTGGATGCTGGATGGATGTCCTTGGGTGCACTACAAACAGGCAGACAGTAAGTTAATTAACCAGTCAGGCAGCCAGTCAGTAATGCAGTTATTCATCCAGTTTGCCAGTGAGTCCGTAAGTTGGTTAGATGCACGGGGAATGTGTTTTTGTATCGGCTGGATGTCCTTGAGCAAACTGTGAACAGAAACACAGCACGCAGCCGCTCACACAGTAAAACAACCCATCAGTCAGTCAGTAAGTTCGTTAGCCAAATGGAAAATGAGTCAGTTATTTAAGGAGTCGGCCAACCCGACGTGGAGCAAGTTAGTTTCTTTGTATGTAACTCACTCATTCAGCTTGGCAGCTTTCCAACATGAACCTTTATCCAACAGGCATTTGACAGATGGTGAAATGAGGGAGGTTGTCAAGTCTGATGTTTACAATATTACATTATACAGTAAAAATAACTTCGTTATGATCGCCTCAAAATATGTCTATGAAGTTCATCACGATGTGTACGCAGCCTTCTTCAATCATAAAGATATTTAGGTCCATGTTCTACACAAAGTCCATGGTACTAATGGAAACCTGCAGATGTGGCCGTACTTTTAAACCTGCAGTCACTTCATTCCAATAGCAAAGAAACTGCATTAGCTGCAGTGTTAATTTGGTCTAGGAAGATACAAAATATTATTCTACAACTAAATGAAAAGTAACCTTTAAAAAGGATAACAGACAAAATGTATTAAATATTTAGTTGACAAATAAAAAGTAAGACGGAGGAATTGAACTAAGACATAAAAATGTAAAATGCATGGGAGGGGCACCCTGGTAGCCAAGGTGCATCCAACATAGTGACCATGCTTTAATAACTGGACCTTTGTTGACATTGTATCCAGACCTCTCTCTCTCCCCATGCCTTCTGACTCTCAGGTGATATCCCAAATAAATAATAATAATCATCTTGTTTTTTAATGCATGACAAAAACTAACAAAATGGATATACATTTGAAAGACTAAATCAGAATCAGGTGCCACAATGAACAGTGGCTTGCTGAGGAAAACATGGCCAGACATTCTTTCATATTACTAATCAGCAGCTCAGATGTGCAACAGTGAACTACCTGTGGTGGGTCCTGTTCTGTGCCTGCCACAGAGTTAGACAGGCAGAGCGGGTCATCCACTAATCACAGGGTCGGCGGTGGGACCCCCGGCTCCAAACCTTGAAACATTGTTGGGCATTATATTGTTTTATTTTGGTTAAAGTGAGTAGAATCATTGGTTATTTTTGTTATTTGACAGCAACCATTTCCCCAACAGATGAGGTATCACCCACAAGTGCTTCTGACCAACACTTTCTTTAAAAAGCTACATCATTAGGTAACTATTTCCATCCTTAAACGCAAGTCTGGTTGTTTCATTTGTTGAAGTCGAAAGGCAAAACTGTTGATGCTGATGACTGCTGACACTGTCAGGCATGCCCTCAGGTGGGAAACTTTTTTTATTCACAAGGATCAACACAACAGCCAACTCTGGCTCAACGGCTGCAGCAGCTAAATCTCAGCTGTATGGTGCACCTGCTGCATGTCCTGGGGAAATATGAGGGGAAAATGGGGGTTTTCATGCAATTTCAGAGAAATTGAAGGTTGTGTTGGCAATTAGTAGAGATAAAAGCTTAGCACTGTTTGAAGCCACCAGCTGGACTATTATGTGTCAGATCCTGGCTTGGTACTCAAAGCTGTGTCATGGGAAGATTAAATGGGTCCCAAAATGATTGAGGGCAAATTGGTATTCAAGCTTATTGGCAGAATTATTTAGAAAATGCCTCTCCAAATGGTGCTGCATGCAGGAACTTCCCACTGTCAAAAATGCTAAGGTAAAAAAAATGTATACCCTCCAAGAAAAAGGACTGAAAAACACCTTGAAAAGAAATCAATGTCATAATGTAAGCGATGACTTTCTACATGGTTTGGTTGAGCAGGATTTAGGTTGACGGTGAGGAGCGTTCACTACATTTACTAGACGTTTTAGACACTATACATTTACCATATTTAAATATGAGACTACATCTATCCATCCATCTGCCTCTCTTCTTGTGCTCCTACATCTCTTTATATCCATCCATCAAATATATGTTGTGACTGATTGCTGCTTTATGTGAAAAATGTGTCTTGCTACAGTCTTCTATATAGATTTATGTCTGGAGGTCATTGTTTTCATAAAAACACAAACACTGACATGTTGTGTGTGGGGGTCAATACGTCACGTTGTCAACCCATCTTTCAACACATCACATGCACATATCAAACCGGGCACTTTGACACAGGAGAGGCAACAGAAGAAAGAAAAATCAATGTGTGTGTGTGTGTGTGTGTGTGTGTGTGTGTGTGTGTGTGTGTGTGTGTGAGGGAGAAGGGGACAAGCCTGTGTGTCAGTGAGTGGAGGTTATGTAAAAGCAATCAGTGGCCTGTTTAATCTTTCAGAAAGAGAGCTTGCTCATTTCCATAATCATCATCTCTCTTTCCCTTATCCCCCATGCTGCTTTGCAGCGGAGCCACAAGTCCGAAACACTGAAACAAGTCTGTGTGGGATCCAGTGAGACCACCTCCTCCACTCCTCTAGTCCTCTTCTCCTGATCTGTTTCCATAATCCCCCTCTGGTCTCGTCGCCCCCGCCGCACTTAAAGTCGGGTTGAAAAGCCTGCCGACACAGAGAGGAGGCTCTCCTGTGAGGCATTCGCAGGGTTGCACTCAATTCTACACACAAGTGACAGAAATAGTTGTGTAAAGAATGAAAAATCAGAGCTTGAGAGGGAAGTTCACACCCTGCTCACTCTCTCCGCTGCACACCTGGTCATTTGCTATCTGAAGTGGACATGATTATCAGAGAGGTGTGGGCGGAGGGCGTTTCAGACGCTGTTCAACCATCCAAAAGCACTTTGATTGAAAGTGCACCGTCACATTGCTTTTGAGCTTGAGTTCAATCGTACGTCTAATTCTGAATGAAAGATATTCCACATGCAATGTTTATGTCTTCCGACCTGAACTGTTTACTGGAGAAATGCCTGTGAATATCTTCTATCACAGTTTGTCATTTTACATCACGGCACTATCACGATACAGTAATTGTTCATGCTCTGCAGCGGTTGGTCAACCGGCTTCGAGGTGCATTACCGCCACCAACTGCTGCCCAGATGACGTTACCCTGCGAGGCAGCTGGGTCTGTGAGATCAGGCAACATATTAGCCCCGAATGTTTAGCAGAGACGCTAAGCAATCAGTCCCACGGTGGGAATAGTATTACCAAATCTCTGCTGGTGGACACATTTCTACAGACGCACGGTACATACCATCACATACCCCAACTAAGCATTCTGCGGTTTCATTTTTAACTAAGCCAGGGACTGGACAAAGCATTTTTACACTCATGAGATGCTAGTCGCCCACGGCAGTGTAGATTCTGACAAGATTAGTTTCCTCCCTCGGATTAAAGGACTGCAGAAAAGAAAAAAGAAAATGCACATACAGTATTTCACATTAGTGGTGAATTTCCTAAATGACATCACGCTTGTGTGTATTTATGTGTTCCAAATTGTACTTTGGATTTGTGGACGATTGGACCAGCTTCTTGTGCCTGCATGATAAAGATAAAGGCTCTGTTTGTACATTTCCCCCCACGGTGAAATAGCTCAGCCTGCAGGAGTTAACTTGAAACGTTGTTGACCTCATTGTCTACCACTGGCACCTGCACAAAGATAACAATAGGTGTGCAAAGAACTTGTCTCACATTTCTTTCTTCTTTGTCACATAATCCAGCACACAAATTGCCTTCCTGTGTCCTCAGTTCTCTGTCCTGCAGTAACTCTCATCCTTTCACTGTGACTTCTATCATCCCATCATACCGGCAGGCATTAGGTTTTTTTTTTGGTTCATATTGTTATTGGATTTCCAAAACCATACACGGAAGAACTCATTGCATTGTGATAAGGATGTCTTGGTCCTGCAGCCTGGAAGCAAGCCTGTCATATTGGAAGGAAGAGCAGAGAAAAGCAGTGCAGACACAAACCACAGCACATTCAGCCAAAACCTTTGGGGCCAAGTCAGGGGACACACCCATGATCTCTGCAATTTAGTACAACACACTGAAAAAATGTGTCTGTAGCCGGCGTCACCTGGTAAATCCCTATATTAAAATTTAAATGTGCAATCCATAGTGCTAGCACCTGACCGTCTGTAAATCTCAAATGTTCGTCTCTCATGTGACTGGCACAAGTGGACTTCATAACACTCTGATTAGACCAACCAAAATCTGTTATCTGATATAATACATTATAAAAACTCTAGTGCATGACTGGTTAGCACCCAAACCCATCTGATCAACAACTGGTCCAAAATCAGTGTCTCTGGTGGATGCACAGGCTGAAAGGATCGTCATGGTTCCACGAGATTCTGACACAAAACGAAGATCTTACAGCCATTTAATATGTGATACTGCAGGCAACAAAAAGGCAGAAAAAGCAGGAGGAAAAGAGAAAAGAGAATATAAAAGAGGGGGGAACAGGCAAGAGAGGCAGTCTAGATTAATCCCCCCCTCTTCCATTTAGCATCAACTGAACCCGCTCATTTTTAATGCATTTTTAATGAACTGATCTTTCATTGCAAATCTAAAGCTAATTTGGTGTATTATGAAACCTCTTTGCTGGTTAGCCAACGTGCTAAAGCTGACGGTAGCTGTGAAGTGTGTGTGTGTGTGATTAAGAGGGAGGCTGCTGCAGTGATACGTGTACGTGTGCGGGGTCTCTGCGGGTGTTTGTGTGAATGACGGTTGTTTCTGTGTGTACCGGCGAGGGCTCTGCTGTGGCTGTGCGTGGCTCACAGATGGGTTGGATATGCAGAGTGGGCACAGAGGGGCTGGCTGAGCTACAAGCCATATCGGCCAATAGCGTCATTACTCACAATTAGACCCTAAACAGATTAAAGAATAGGGTGACAAGCAGCCAGCCAGGCAGTCACGTAGAAAGAAAGAAATTGTATCATTATTGGGCCTGTTTTCAACATTTTAGTTTATTTCTCGTTCATTGCTCCTTAATTCTGAAACCAGCACCGTGAAGCTTTTGCTTTTCTCTCTGTGATGCTTTGGAGTCATATTCTTCGGAGTGGCCTTCATAACTTTGACTTCACCTCTAGACCATGGAGTAGCTTCACTTCTAATGGTTACACATCAATGCAAGCTGAAGCCCTCTCTGGTGATTAGTATTACAGTACCAGGGGAGACTGGTAATTTGGTTTAGCCCATGCACGCCGGTAACTCCAATCAGTCATCCAGATGGTAAAATCATTTCCTGGAGGTTTATGGCAAACCAGGGACAGCACGCCACAACAGCAACAGTACAGCAAAACGCTGGTGACTGTCGCTGCTCTCTGCTGCCACTGGTTTTACTGTATGTTGCTATATTGGGGACAGCTGGTGAAAAGGTCAGTAATGGTGTTAAACACAAATGAATGATCAAGATGGGATTAAAATATCTTGGGTTGTCAGTTTCTATCCCAAAATAGAGTTGTAAATACATGTGCTTTACTTGGGTGGTTATCCCAAGCACAGTATATTAAAACAATTTAGAGGTGTAAAGGTTACCATGGCTACATCGTCAAACCCATTTTACAACTTGTCCCAAGTTGTAATATGGGACAGATCTTCCCTGTAAATGTACTGTAACCTATGTGGGATGTTTCGTGGGAGAAGGGGAGAGGGGATGTTCACTTTTGGCTCTGTCCCTGTTTGTGGTAGTTGTGTGTGTCAGAAAACATTCATTCTAAATATTAGGCTGAGTGGTTGGAGGATAATTAGGTTCAATTTATACTCTTGATATCATTTTCACAGTAATTATTTAAAAAGAAATCTCTAGCAAAGATGATTTCACCACTCCTGAGTCAATACATAATAGTATCAATGTCAAATATTATTTACAGCCTATTCGGATATAATTCTGAATGATTACTCTATTATGATCAAACCTAATTTATTTTCTCTCTCACAATCCACCAATCTGAGACTTAGTGGTGGCCACAATCTTCTATCAGGGCATATGTAATTTCACATCACATTATTGGTTTATATCACAATACAGTAATTGGAAATTCAATTGAGAAATGGTTTAAAATAACCACGCTGTACTTTTCTCTCTGTTCTTCTGAATTTGCGACATCGCGAGAATCCAGCCCTGAATTGCTTATAAGTCATCTTATGATGCGTCTGAGCAGAATAAAACTACTTTAATAATCTCTTCTACTTGCTGAAATTTCACTCAGAGAAACCAAAGAAAAAACATCTACAATTTCTCAGTTTTTATTGTCTAATGTTCAAGCAAAGGAGGGAAGGACTGTTCCTTCAGCTGGAGAGATTAATTGAGCACATGGTGAGAGGCCTCTAGAGGGTCTGATGTGACACGTTATACTGATGCATAATTGAAGCTTCAGGCACATAGTAACCGCAGTTAAGACGCTAGTAAATTGATTTGTCAGAGAAAACTTCAGAATGAATGGAAACTGTGTTCAGAAAAATACAAGGGACTGCCCTAAAATATGTATGACACTGCATTAATAAGTGATTTGATTGTGTTTTCAGCATCACTCAGTGTTGATTCACAGATAAATCCATGCATCACACTGCAGCTGAACTGAAACTAAAATATTCTACAAAGTTCACTGCTGTTTTTCCCCAAATATGTCCCAGATATGCACCTCTTACTTCAGGTTAAATCAGATGATACTTCAAAATATTATGCAGGACAGTAAAGACTTATGTGACATATGACAGTGATTCAAGTTGACCAACCCTGAGAGAAGGTGTATTATTTCACAATGTTGACACAGGTTACATAAAGAGAGAGGCAGTGAGAGACAGTCGGATCATATTCAGTGAGTTTTACTTTACAGTTTGAAATGAGGTTCAATTATGGACATAATCAGATGTGCATGCTTGCTCCTGCTAACTGGCTAACATAGTTACCGTCAGCGGTTCTTTGCCTGTTTGAGTTTCCTGTCAGCAGAAGAAATAACAGACTGAGCCTTTGATGCTGGAGACATGAATAATTTTGGGATTAACAGAGAAAGTTGAGAAGCCGTTGATTTAAGTGGGTGAACGTGAGCATAAATACTATTATCTTGTGTGATTTTGGAAGTAAAACAAAACTCTTTTGAACCAAAATGGAAAAGTCAAGGAGTCCCATGTAAATTCTCAGATAGCTTGAGTGTAGTGCGTCCTTCGCCTTTCTGTCTTTTTAGTGTTCATAGTGACTTTTTGCTTAGGATGTGTATGAAAATGACTTCTCCGTGTTTAGAGGCGAGTTATCATTTCAGTCAGAGGTCTTAAGACACAGATAAACTGTTTAGAAAGGCCTCGGGGATCCAGATTAGACACTGTTCATCTTGCAGTGTTTGAAAACAGATTGTCCGTAACTCCTTGAGAGTCCTCTGATTCACTCGTCATCGTAACAGCGGGTCTGGCACAAATCTGTCGAAGGAGGAAAGTATTCCGAAAAAGTTCTCATGCATGGTAAATGTGTCAAATTTAGCAAGATTCCCCAAAAGATTTGCAGTTTAACACGGCGGCAGCATTAGGATTACTCTGCTACGTGCCACCATCTGCTTCTCAGAAGGAGTTAGGTACTCCACAATGTGTATTTATTACTCAGAATTCTTTTTAAAAGTAATATTGCTTTACTTAATACGCCCTGCCAACAGTCATTTATTACACTACTCTTTGTTACACCTGTCAGAACTGATCATTGTGTTGTTTCTCAGCAAATAGTGATGCTGTCTTATTACTGATTTATTACTTTATATACATGTCATAAATATACAAATGTCAGTTAGATGGTAATCTGCATGAGAAGTAAAGAAGACAAATGTGGACATAATAATCCCTGGTTTATATGTGATCACTAAGAAGTTTCAACTGTATATGAGGGAAAAACCGTGCATCTCTTTTCTTGTCTTTATCCTTCGTTTTGCTGTTGCTTTCTTTCTCCTGTAATTTCCCTCCTTCGTCTTTTATACCTCCTCCTCCTCACCATCTGAGACCGTCCATTTTCATTTCTTCTCTGCTCATTTCTTCTCCTCGATTTCATCTCTTCTGTCCACCCATCTGCCGTCCTTTCCTCTCTTTCTCCTTCCCTCTCCTCGACATTTTCCCCCTCTCCTCTACCTCTCCTCCTCCTCCTCCTCTCCTGACAGAGCTATGAATAACAATTAGAGGATATACAAGTCACAGAGAAACCGTTTAAAAGTTTGAAATCACTTCTGTGTAAAGTATCATCCTGTTTCAGCCTGAGGGAGGGAGGAGGGGGTTATGGCTAAAACCAGGTCCGTTGCTGAGGATACTGAGAGAAAAGGGGGAAAATTATTATTTCTCATCCGCCCTGCTGTCTGCCAGTCCTCAGTAAAGAGGAGATTATTTATCAGCCGTTCCTGTCTGGTGCCCAGAGAGTTCTAGTTATCATGTGAGAGGCGCTTGAACAGCAACACAAAGAAACTCCTCTGATTGTTGTCGTCATGCCGCTGCAGCTTTAATAACAAGCTGGTAACAAAGAGACGTCTTTGGCTTGCTGCTTATTAAACAAGCTGCTTTGACAACGCGCATGAAGGCAGGTTTATTTTATTTTGGGATGGGATCTGCGGTGCCGTGGCACACCTTTCAACATGTGAGAGGAATATATTACCAGTTTGGAAGCAGGAGTTGTTGGCGGGGCGCTCTTCACCTGACAATCTAAAAGGATTCATTTAAACATTCATCAACAACTTGATTACCTCCATAATAAATGCAAAGTGAAATGAACACTACAAACAACAAAATAAAAGTAACCATCACATCGTTTCCAACTGGTTATTTCATTATGTAAAGTATTAATTATGGCAAATTGTAATATTAGAACATGCATTTGTGGAGCAGTTCATTCATCTTTTGGATAAATTCTTATGTGCTTTGACTCTTGATTAACTGTGATTATGTAACCACCCCCTTGAATTACATTTTTTTCTGTTAATAACTTACATTTTCCGAGCCCTGTCGCTCAGCATGCCCTTCACTCTTCAAATCCATCATGCATCTCCTCCATGTGCAAGACATCAATCTGCTTAGCTCCTTTTCTGCAATGCCAAACTACTGGAGTCTATTAGGTCGTGTGAAGCTTGATGACAGGACACGTTTGAGCTCCGTATGTCAGCTTTTAAAATCACCACAGCAACATTTTCCAAGCAAGAATTCACAAGCGCGCATAGATGTGAGACAGCTACTTAATGTTGGTTTGGCATCATGTAGTGAGGCTTGAGATGTTCAATTAAGCGTGGAAACCTCATGGAAAGGGGTTGTTCGTCCGCCACAATAAATTCCATAATGATTCTCCCTCGTCAGCGTTGCTTTGTTGTCGTCAGGGTTTCACACGCCTCTTCTCTCCTTCCAACAACTTTGTTGCGCCCACAAATACTAACAGTTGGTATTTCACGATTTAGATTTGTCCTAGTTTAATGTATAATACATTCACGCAGCTGCTGGTATCATGTGAAGTGCTGCTACTTCTCTTTACAGCGGGTCACACACCAGGCAGTATAGGTCACTCAAACACCAGCACAGAGGAAAGTTCTGCAGCTTCAGATTACACTTGAAAACAAATGTGGAAGCTGCATTCAATCCTAAACAGCTGTGTCTAAACAGCTGGAATAAAACATTAAGAATAAACAGAGCTGCATCGTTTTCAGAGCAGTTCTGCTATCCAACACACACACACACACCCTATTTTTGAATCCCCCCTCCGCTAACCAATTTCCACCACAGTCACCTCTGTCCCCTGCACTGCCTCACGCTGGCTAATTGAAATTGGCACATTTAATTTAGCCCCACAGCCAGCTTCATTCCAGTGATGGATGACAGTGGATGAGTGTAATTGAACTTTGGAGAAAAGAGGAAGGAAGCAAAGGAGGAGACATCAATTAGCATAACCTGACTGGCCACTTCATTTATCAGCAGGGACCGAGGCCTGGAATAGAGAATAGAATAGAATAGAATAGAACCTAATGTAACTCTCCACTTCATTTAGCAGACTTTTATGTGTTTTTGGGGGGGGGGGGGGCAGTGCCCTTCTTTTTTAGCTCCTTTACTTTGTGTTATATAAAGTTTTATTTTTGGAGTGTGGATTCCTGTCAAGCCTCTGCTTGCCGATACCTGATTTGTGAATTTTAATAACGTCCCATTTTCCTTTTTTTCTTCCCTTTCTTTATTTTACAAGCAGTCCCTGGCAGTTATCAGCCCGCACTGACACCACTGCATACACTGTATATATTTATCTGCTTTCATAACAGCTCATTTCCCCTTATTTTATTATTTATACTGTATTTCGAGACTTGGTTCATGCTTGTGTTTCTCCGATGTTTTCCAGAGTCGGGCTGATATTGTTTCCTAACTGGCAGCAGGCTGTATTCTACCCGTCAGCTCCGGTTAAGTTGCACCAACAACAGAAATACTGTCTGTCTGTCAGCTCTGTTTCCCCTGCACCTACAAGAAAGAGACGTCTGTGCTGCACAAAATAACAGTTCAGCTGCATGCAAACACAGTCTGTGTCGGGGGTTTGGTAAGGCACGGCCCTACCGTTCTCTTTTAAGAGACACAAAAACAACAATAATACTAATGAAACCAAGGAATAAAAAATGTCATTGCAGTGTCAAAATCCTTGTCAACAATCAGCCTGTCAGTGGCAGAAACAAGCAGTTTTAGGTCGGTTTGCAGACGCCAGCAAAGGGGGTCTACTGGACTGGAAGTGACCCCAAAATCTGTAAAAAATTGGGCGCAGTTTCCCAAAAGTTTCCCTTTAAAAGTTTGCCAGAGTTTGCCTTTAACACAAATTACCATTTTAATTTAATAGTTTTCAACTATTCTTGCGTTCTTTCAGTGCTGTTTTCAATGACTGGATGGACCGACAGAGCTCTTGACGAGAACTGGTAGGAAGAGACAGGCCGACGAAAACATCTGCTTTTAACATGATGATGACGTTGTTTAACAATTCGCCAGAGACGTAGCCTATATATGAATATTGCAAATGTACACACAAACACACACAATCCACATAAAATGGAAATCCTGCAGAGAGAGATCCGTAGACTCAGGAAGTGCTCTACAACAAACACTGTTTGAAGAGTGTTTACAAAGCTTCCAGGCAAAACACCACTTCCACACTTCTGCTTCTTCCCTTTTTGATTTCTTCCTTCTTCCCTTCCCATCTGCCTTTTCTACATCTCTCTCTCTCGCTCTGCTATCCTCCTTTCCATCCCCTCTTTTCTCTTCCTCCCGCTCTGTCTCTCCTCTAGCTAATTAGATCAAGACATATAGTGGCGGTGTGACAGTATTCTCAATAGAGCGCAGGGGCAATATGAATAATTGAGAAGCTATTATCCCCTGCTATTACACTCTGAACAGAGCAACAGGGTTGGCTGACACGGATAATACCACAACCACCGTCATTTGTCATCATTTGTGTCCACTGCTAATGAACAAGAGGACATCTGTTTTCTTTTTTCTGTCCAAATTATTACAATCAGCAGTGCTAGCATCCCTATTACTATTATTATTTTGCAGTGTGTATTACAATCAGACATGAGACTGAAAAGTCTGTTTGTGTTATGTCACGTTACCACAGATAGAAGCTGCCCACCTGCTGTTATTTCATAGTTATTATTTAGTTCCTGTTCCGGTTTTGACTCTTAAATTGTAGCCCACCAAAAAACCCAGAACTGTATGGTATACAATTAATCCTGGACGACGCTATAAATCATCTGTGCCAGGCTTTTCTATCCAAAGACGCGGTAATGCCATGGATAATGTCTGGGTGATGCTTTAGCCAGCTGACATTTCTTTAAGGAACACTGATGTTAATTAACTCGTATGAAGACGTGTTCAGGCCTTTGCGCCCAACAGGCTGTAATAATTTGGTAACATTTCAAACTAACAGGCATAAAAATAGTTGAGCTCCAAATATATAGACCGTCGGCCATATGCATTAGCCTGGTCTCATTAACCTTTGAGAAAAGAGCTCAATGTCAATGAAACAACATGCTTCGTGCTGGCATACAGAGGGAGAACTGATGAGACAGGCCAGGAACAGGCAGCAGCAGGTTGTAGCTCGTGGTGAATGGAAGGCAGAGTGTCTTTTGCTTCAGTAATCAGCACCGTGATGCATTTCTGAGTGGACGGGTTATAGTTACAAGACAGACTTAAATTAGATCCTACAGATTTCACTGGATCCCTCAAAAGTTGCCAGTTGGTTGGTTGAAAACGTGGCGGCACAATATTGGGGTTGTAGAGAGATATGGAGTGGAGTCACCTATATTGTTAGATACATTTAAAAATTAGACTTCAAAGTATACATATAACTGTATTTAGTGACAGCTGACCGGACCGGAGGGAGAGTGGGTCGTCCACTAATAACAGGGTGTGAAGGGGTGAATGAGAGGCCTATTAAGGCTCTGTCCTTTAAAGTGCAGTCCATTTACCATGAGGGCTGGCAGCATAGAGGCTTGTATGAAGTGCTTCTTGCTGTGCAAGGAGATCAACAAATCCACCTGATCATAACGGACTGCTACAATAGGAAGTCCGGGTTAAATCACCCAGTTATTTATTCTTCAACAGGCCTCATTGTAAACTGAAAAGAACAAACTCTTAAAAACAAACTTTCAAAACTCCAATGTGACAGGACTAGTTTTTGTGAATGAAGATCTCCAGTGGCGCTGACAGGAATCCAATCAGAAAAAGTATTTGCTTTTGGTAATGGGGGCCGAGCAGAATCTGACTTCATTTTTCTTTTCTTTTTCTTTATAATTACGCCCCCCCCCCACACACACACACACACACACACACACACTGCTTCTCTTTGTGTCCATATCTCCTCGCCACCTTTCTGTTTCTGTCTGCACCTGTTCTTCAGCAGGGACAATATTCTTTACATTTCCATTTTCTCTCTCACAGCCAACACCATGCCATATGGCTGAGTGGAAGCAATATCAATTTAACTGGCTGGACAGGAGAGAGTGTGAGTGTGTGAGTGAGTGTGTGAGTGAGAGAAGGTCCCTGGAACCTATCAACTCCACAACACTCCCTGTTAAAGAGCAGCCATGTATAACCAAACATGGAACATGAAACACAGACAGAAAGAGGGTTGACAAGGCCTATATCCCTTAATGAAGTATTTACCTGTGTGGACTGTTTGCACGTGTGTGTGTGTGTGTGTGTGTGCGTGTGCGTGTGCGTGTGCGTTGCAGCAGTGCACATGAGCACAGATTCTGCAGTATGCAGCAGGTGATTGGGTACAGCTTGTCTACTTGGGTACAGAATGTATGCAGACTTTCCACTTTGAATTTTACTCCTTTTTCATGTGTTAATTGGGGTTAAAGGACCAAACTAACTAGTATATACAGTATGCATGTTTTTAGCCAATTTACCTTAAATCACAAACATCACTGCTTGACAATTTCACATAACATAGTTTTCTACCTTCCCACTAGCCAGTGGTTTGAATTCATTTTTGTACATCCTGGAAATGAACTTGTGGAGACTTCATCCATCACAGTGAACACATGTTGGCCTATGCTTCTGTCCGAATATGATTGATACGAATCTGTATTGCATCAGTATGCAAAAATAACATTGCAGAAATCAGACTTTTGATATTGATTTTACATGTTGTAACTTTGGCAACAAAATTAGACATGATGCTCACTATGATGGACTGCCTAACTCAAGCGAGCTTCAGCAGCATGTTACACCAGTCGTGGATCTCAAGTTAGAGTATAGAGACAACAATTTCAGCTCAGCTTCTAGTTAGTTTTACATTTTGTTTAGATGCACCAGCTCTTCCTATGATATAACTTTAATAAAGTTAACTAATCAATACATTGGAGATTTTTGGAAGGGAAAGCCACAGCTGATTGGTTGCCATTAAAGAGACTTAAAACATTTTTTTTTTATTAAAAGGAGAAAGCAATGTATGCTATCATGCGTTTATAAGGACCCATTCACAGTATGACTCAATGCATGTCAGTTACCTCATTAATAATTCAATCTTACTGATGCTTTTACTAAGATGAGGAATGCTGCATCACATAAACACAGTCATAAATAATAACTGCAGCATCAAAGTGTACTAAGTGGGCCTAGCAGCAAGTGAAGGCAGCATAAAATCACACTTCTAATCCAAGTAACAGTAAATGTACGGCACAACACCGGCCACACGTCAGCGTCATCAGAAACATAAAGGGGTGGTCACAGGAAGTGCACTCCTGGTGTAAATACTGATACTCCTGACATATCGTCTCTCCCATCGACCACCACTACAGCAGTTAATAAAGATTACTCACAGCTGCTCTGCGGAGGTGTACATTTTCAGTTACATCCTAATTCTACCTTGTAAACTAATCTGTATAGTGCAAAATGTTTTATAGTCAATTAAACTCCACTACGCTCAAACTAATGCTACACTTGGACTTACACATAGCTGGTGCAACAGCCTGAAGTACTACAGCTGCTTTGGAATTAAAAAGACTTCAAAAAACATTTGTGTGGGACGACGTGCCACCATACCAAAACTTGACAGAAAACGCATGCTTTTCACACAAATAAGCAAATGAAAGCTGATGTACGGTTTATAATGCAGAGCCAGGCATGTTGTGGCGACGCTGACTTCACCAGCTATAAAGGACATAGTGTATCTTAGTGCACTCTGAACTACAGCTGCTGAATGTACCAGAGCTAATTTACTGACATTACTGACATCTCAAATTTGATTTTCTAGAACAATGATGTAAGTTCCAGAAACAATATCTTAAACAAGATGTTTTGAAACGTTTGAACATTTCAGTTAACCGACAGGACACTAGGATTGTAGGAGTTCATTCATTCCAAAATATAACATCCTGTGTTTGTGTCTTTCACCTTTTTATTTGTGCAACTTGTTTTGTTATAGCGACTCAGCTAATAACTAAAGAAATGTAATTTATTCAGAGATAAAAGAGCACTTGAATGTGTTGAGACTTGAGAGGAACAATCTTGATATTTGGGGAAACTGTCAGATCTCTGTGCCACAAAGTCTACTCCTCCTGTGAAAATCAAAACAGGATGCAACAGTTTTAGAGTTATATGGGATGGAGTTGCATGTATGTGTACCTGCTGAAGCCCACAGGTCACTTGGGAGCAGATGAAAGTAGGCCAACCAGCGCTAGTTGTACCTGACTCTGACTACTGAACCGTAAGAAGAAAAAAGAAAACGATGCGCGATGTGAAAGGATTATTTCCGTCATGCCACAGGAGAACTACTGTGTGAAAACAATTAGTCTCATTTCTGCAGGTTTGATTACCACTACCTAATGTTTAAGCCCAGAGGCCTCAAGGCCACGGGAGACGGTGCTAATTAAAACATATATCCTCAGCCTTCCACTGCTGGCTAATTAAAACATATAGCACCTTCAATCGTCAAAAATAGCTTATCTAATCATATAATACTTTCTGTTTTGATTGCTGCCTAATTAGAACATATTACCTTCAGTCGCCCATTGCTGGCTAATTAAAACATATACCTCTGTTCTTTATGTTTGGGTGTTCTTAAGGAATCCTGAACCTTTTCTCTCTTTCACCAGAATATTATGCATCTGTGTAAAAAGTTTAGGCCGTGGTGATCTGAGGAGGAGGAAGAACGTTCAGTCAGTGGCCATTTGCTGAGTGTAATTCTGAGTGCAGGAGAGAAACTTAAGTGTGGCGACTCAATGAATTGGTGTTAATGAAAATGTTTTAAGATATGCTTTGAGTTCTGCTAAAGATAGCTTCCATTTATAGCACCACAGTGAAAGTCTATAGATGTACTCAGAAAAAAAAAACTGACTTGACAGATTTTCTGGGTAGAATTACACCCGAAGGAAATAGAAATATGACTAGTATATGAAAAATAACAACTCTAATTCAAGTCTACTGGTTTCAGAGGCGTTTTACCCTGTTCTGTATTCCCATTTTATTTTGTCCTTAAACCATACATGTCTCTAAACACAGAAACATGCGACTCGACTCTCACAGAATATGTTATGGCCACAAGCTGGAGTCAGTTTAACCTTGTTTGGCTCGGTGGACAGCTCTTGATACCACAATACCCATGACCTTCGGCATACACTTTGCATTGCATCCGTGTATGAAAGGTGCTATATAAATAAACTTGCCTTGCCACTGCGATGAAAAAATAGCCATTCAGTGAATTCAAAGTGACATTTTGTGATGCTGATAAGTAACTTGAGGACTTTGCGAGCTGATGAGAACACACTCAGAGATGATGAATACTGCGAGTGCCCATGAGAAAGACGAGAGAACGCCGCCCACTTTATGGTAAGAATGCTTTTAAAAAAGGTCATCAGTATTTACCAACCATGTAAACTTCTACAGTAAGACATCAGCAGGTGTCATGAAAGGTCCCTAATTATACGCATGTACCAGTGTAATCTATACATGCATAATAACACCTGTGAAATGTGTCTAATACTGTGTGACAGAGATACTGTGCCTTCCTCCAAGAACAAACACTTTGAATTATTCAGTGAATTCTTACATTTAATGCCTCTAATGGTAATTCTGTCCTTGATTCATCATTTCTGTTTGTTTTTCCGGATAAGGGAAATTCATATCCACTGTAGTGATATTAAATGGCTAAGCGTATGTGATTATCTTGACTCTTCCAGTTGGCTGGAGGGCTTTTAGTTCTGCGACTCTGCTCCCCATTCATCAGCTAATCACAGGCTGTAAATCTCAGCCACTCGTTCTAATATCAACACTACCCTCGTGCAAAACAGAGAAGCAATGTTTATGCAGCGTCTCTGGTGCCATTGGCAGTCACGTGTGTCTTCATTAGATCCAAGACTCCTTAGATAATCCCAGAGTTTACACATTAACAAAATGGCAGGTTTATAAAAAACATAAGAATCTTCCATTGACATCAGTGTCATGCAACCATATATATATATATATATATATACACACACTGACAGTTTTCTTTTTTTCTACTCCTGAGAAATTGACAATTATGCTAGTATTGCAAATATGCAGCTGACAGGAGAGAAAGTTTCCTAAATTTGTCATTTTTGTATTTCTGTTTATTTTTATCTGTTTTCAAAAGGAGTATAAAATAAATAATTTGGAACAAACTGGATCTGAGTTCACATTTCTATAGTGAAACCTCATTAGCTGCTTGTAGCTGTTCAGTAACAGGTAGCAACACTGATGGCTGTTCTTTGAATATGACAGGCAGGCCTATATTTAGAACAACCCTGCATTGAATATCTTAAACATGTCTAATCCTTTTAACATGTTATGCCTTTTATGAAGGCTGGTTTAATGGAAAAAACAGTTGATTGGGAGAACGCAGGGTTAAAATCATATATTTTCCTGTAGGGAATCACGCTACCATTCTCTAAGAATAGTGTTCATTAACCTTCTCTCCTCTCGGCTTCCTCTTTTCATACATCTCCATTTTTATTCTTTCTCCATCTCTCCTACATCTTAACTATCACCACTGTCTCTGTCTCCATCTTTTCTTTATTATTGGAGAAGTTTTCTTCAAAACAGTCATTTTGGAAATAGTGGTGGCTCGGTTGTATTCAGGACAGTCTTTTAACTTTTCCATTCCAACACTCATCAGCCTTTTTCATCAAAATCTGATCACTGCATCAATCTACGGTAGCTTTCATTGATTCCTGCATTCTTTATTCTGATTTTATTTATTTATCTGATTTAATAAGCACAATGTGGCTTGGTTTGTTTATTATTTAGTGTATTTACCAAATGTAGTGGATCCACATGGTCATGATCCACATTTAAAAATTCAAACTCCTCAACATCCTCTACCATCTTGTTCCAGTAAACCTTTAAAATCACTGTTGTGGCGTGGTCCTTGCTAGTAAATGTTGTGCTGCTCTGAATGTTACAGTACACATTTTAAAAACGTACGAGTGTGTATATAAAGCATGTCCAAGACCTTCTGTTTGAATTAACATTTGTCAAATATGTTAAGCACATGGAATACATTCTGTTTCATGGCATTAAGTATGCGTTCTGTGTTGTTCCCATAGGGAAGGCCCTCCTGGTCTTTTACTTTCATCCCTTCAATAATCAAGGACGGACAGAGTTCGAAGCAGCGGTGCAGCAGCAATTCTGCAAATGTCTGCTCCAGTGCAGACATTCAAAGGCTCCGCACAATGCATGTCATGAACAATATCAAGACACTGACAGAGTGAGCGCGTGGCCTCGTGTACGTAAAAGAGTGGATCATTTCATGTCGGACGCCATGATTAAATCACATAACGATTTTGTATTCCAGATATATGTTGCATATACCTCCAGATCTTTCCAGACACCTGAGGGAACCAAACTCATTAAACCAGAACTACTGTTGTTCCGACACAAAGAGGTCTGTGTCTTAATGCATTATGGGTCCCAAGCCACAGGAATTCACCTCTAAGAAGTCATCCTCTCTCTCTGCAGTGGAAGATGGAAGATTCCCAATAGAAGCTTAAGGTTCATTTTAATGGTAGTTTTGTCTCTTGAAAGCATACTTTACCCCTTTAATTGGGTTTAATTAAACACACCAGCGTCCTGCTGTGTACAGAGCACTGAATGGCCTTGGTAGAATAATCTCAGAAATATCATGGTTGCCACAAAAGAAAAAATGTCAGCTTTTAACAATATATATTAAAAAGGGGCTTAATTTTCATATTGATGACCTGGACAACTTTTAGATGTTAATGGATTTTATGGGCCCTAGGTCATGAAACTGACTCAGCACATCACTAGTCAGGTAAACTTCTGATTCAATTAAAAAGGTAATAAAAAAAGGTCAAAATTGCAGTAATGTGGTTTTCATTCAAGGCAACAATATCCCCCCTTTTATAAAGGTCACCCTCGCTAATGAGGCTAATTAGCATAAGCCCCTGTTTCTTCAACAGCTACTACTGGTAACAGGGTTAAGTTAAAACCAGGGCCTTATTATGCTAGACAGCAGCAGGTGAAGGACAACCAATCATCACTGAGCGTCAAGTGTTTCAGACAGCGCATGTCAATGCTGTTCATCGGACATACACACATTTCTATAGAGAAACAAAGGACTACAAAAACTGGAGCCACAACAGCTGTTAATAATCTGTCATGGAATATTTGAATTATCAGCAGTCTGTTTACATCTAGCAGACATGGGACACTCTTGTGAGGACAGCTCATTGGACAGAGAAGACAGGTGGTGAAGGCGGAGCAAAGGAGGCCATCTATGTCAAACTGAAACAACCTGAATCACCATCACTCAACCATCTGTTGAGTGATGGTGATCTGACACGCCACTTGTCCGCCACTTACTGCCCTGACATCCGTTTCCAGGCAGTTTAAGACCCATTCATACTTTGACTGATGTGACTCTCACAAGACAGCCAGGTGGACTAAAGACCCACATCTGACATAAACCACTTTCAAGGTGCGTACAACCCCACAGAGGTTATGTGACTCCCAACCAGTCAGTCAGATGTGAAGAAGCCTTTTGGATGAAACATGTTCAAGAATAAAGCAAAGCCAGTTGCCCTTGATTTAGATCTAGATATACCATGACCTGGATGAGTTTACAGGAAGTGTAGTTTGTGATTAGTGGCATAAAGACAGCAAAGTATTTTTTAAGAGCCGAGAACTGTGGGAATAAAGTTTTTTCATAAGGTTTGGATTTTTTTGTGTGCACATTACATGCCGGTTAAAGATTGCAGGCATTGAAAGCCACGGCAGGCTGAGTGCCCACTGCATGATCAATAATTCAAAAGTCGTGGCGAAACATAGTGACAGATGAAACCGCTGATATCAATATTTCAAATGAGCTTAATTTTAAAAGAAAACATACTGCTGTGCAAATCAAAGCTTTATGTTAAAGGTGAACACGTTGTGTGCTTTATGTTAAACTATCAGGGAGATCTCAAGATATTCATATTTTAAAAGATATTTCATAAATTCAAAAAATGCTCTGAAAAGTTGTGATGTTACTTCACAAAACCAGCTTTCCGTCATCCGTCTCTACACATTTGTCGTCTACAAACGTTCCTGCATCTCTTCTGACAACCAGGGAACAACATATCCACATACATTCTTTTTAAAAAAGTACCATCACAGCAACCATGTCGATTTCTCTTTAGACATACATTTGTCTTCCATATACTCTGTGTGCTCCCACGTTGGATGGTACATCTCTCGTCTCACACACACACACACACACACACACACACACACACACACACACACACAGATGTTGTTCACATGTCTAACAAAACTTGACTGATGATCGTACAGCATTTTTATTTTCTCCTCTCTCACTTTGTTTCTCCCGTTCACACAAACACATGTAGTTTTTTCCCCTTCATATTTTCCCCATCTCTCATCTTGTCTCATCTCTTGATCATTTCCAGCGCTGTCCCATCTGGACAAACCACAAAGCATCAAACAGACATATACATCTGGCCTTGTCATGTTGACATCTGCAGAGTGTGTGAGTGTGTGTGTGTGTGTGTGTGTGTGTGTGTGTGTGCTCTTTCAGTAGTGATGATTTATTGCTGCATGTACTGAATCTATCACATTGTCAACACACACATTAGGAACAGACACACACACAAACACATGAAGTGAACATGTTAAGTTAATACTGAACTGGAGTTGAAAAAGACAACTTTTGACTGCTTCTGTGGTTTCAAAGGCCGACTCGTTTTTCTGTGTCAGAACGTGAAGCACATGTGAGATTAAAAAGTTACAACTGGAGGTTAAATACTTTTGAATAAACTCTGAAGTTTGAAAACCACACTGACCATTCACTGACTACTAATTAGCCTCAAGGGTGAAAACACACCGGCTACATGGCATTAGTTGACGTCCACAGCACACAAAGCACATAGACAGAAGTAGTATGTGTCAATCCATCATTTACACGACATATAATATATGTATAAGTGTCATCAGGTAAACAGTAAAATTAAAATAAAACTCTCTGTTCTGCGTGCTAGGATATTATAACTCAACTTCTTTCTTTATACTTACTTTCAGTCAGTATTGACTGAATTACCAAGAATGGAAACCAATCAGCAAAACCTGAAGATGTACATTAGACAAACACTGGTGCGTTTGCAATCCACACTGGCCTGTTTAGGATGAAAACCGTTATTTGTCGTGGCTCTCGCTGCTGCCAGTCCAGTAGATTTGGTTTGGAACGGCACCATCTATGGCTTTAATTGGAAACAAACCAATTTCACCCTCTCCTCGCACATAAGATAGGTTGGCTAAAATAAAGAAGTGCACATTCTGTTCTCGTTCCTCTTCCTCAACCCTTTTTCTCTGTCTGCCTCCTCACCTTTCTTTTCTTAGCTGAGACACAAATACATGCAAATTGAATATTTCTGTCATTGGCGCAAAGCCACTTGAAGCTCTCTCCCACAGCCAGCATGCCAGGCTCTCTGTTGTGGCTTTCAACGTTATTGCCAGCAGTAAAAGCCAAACAGCCCTGTTATTGCTGCGTTCCTCAGAAGAAACAACATTTATGATGGTGGATTTATGAAGCAGCCAAGCTAAAATGACTCAGTTTTTGAGTTCTCTTGATCTTTTTTGAATGCTTACTGTTGGCATTATGTTTGGTAGTATATTGTAGAGTGTAGTAGGTAAGATGGAGACAAAAGCAAACATGTAATATATGTTGTTGAATCAACTTTTGAGAACAAATGTACATATACTTAGGTGCCAAAAATAAAGTTGAAACAACAACAGATCCATTGCTGCCACTAGAAATATGTGAAACTGACACTTAAATATCTAATGATTAATCATCCAACAGTTCAAGGTGTTGTAAGAAAAGATAATGCTCTATAACAGCAGCTACACTTCTGGTGATGTACCTTGGATTTTTATGTCTAACGGTGTATTTGTATCATGCATAATTTACAAAAGAGATGACACTGAAATTGTGTTCTTAAGACTTAAGTTTAGTGTAAAAGTTTCAAGATCAAGGGCTTCTTTCTACAGTTTGTTTCCCAACTATGCAAAAATATTAAATTTAAGACAAATAATTCACATATGTGAAGCTTTTGTTTGTATTTATACTAAACGAATGACTATAGCATTTAGCTATAAAGACCTTTGAATTGAACCACAGAAGTGCTTCCATGTGGTGGGTTTTAAGTAAAGGGCTCAAGTCATTTCCTCTCAGTGTTGTGCCATTTCTCCACCCACCAATACATACAATCCACAGTTGAATGAAACAAGTAGACCTCCTCCAAGTCATTGTGAGACCTGCAGGAAGTCACCAACAGAAACAGAAATAGACGTGGAGGTCGGGGGGGAAGTGGGTACATCCAAAAGTAATCTACATCAAAACAACACCTTGAACGCACCGAACATCAGATTGGTGATACAGAAGACTGATGCAGGGTGAATTTATCCATTCACATCATTCTTTCCTGTCACAATGTCAGCATGAACATCCTCTACTTGTTGACTGGGTGGATTTTGAACTCGGCCACCTACTGCTAGCTGCCGTCTATCGGGCGCTCGCTGGGGGACACGCAGAGCTCGTCAAGCGCTCAACATGTTGAGTCCCATCCGTACCCACGTTGTTTGGAGCATAGGGTGAAGCCTACGCTGAGTCACAGCTGGCGTTTCCTCAACAAACACGGCTGCTCAGTTTGCCAAACTGCTGACAACAAAAATGCACTTTTCAGCAGTCCTTCATATCGAAGTCTGTCATTTGCACAGGTTTTAATAATAACTGTCAACTTAGTGTTGTTTTCCATGACATTTGATGTATATACACTGCTGTATACACACCATCGTGGAACTAAATCTAAAAGGATGCCACTTTTAATATGAACTCTTTATCATTAAACTATTGTATGCATATTCACAATAACTCAACAAGAAATCAATGAATTCTCACATACGGATTCTGTCTCTTGCAGAAGTTGTGGAAAAGCATGACAGACCCATCTGTACATATCATACATGCATAAAACAGGGTTTCAACCTACAACTTCAAAGTCAGAGCACCGTCATAGGTTTTTATCTGTTAGCTTTTAGTTAGAAAAACAGACCAAATCTGAATATTACAGGTTCATAGCGGTTCAGGTCTGAAACATCCGACGCTTACTGTCAGCAATGCAGTTCTTGTGAATGTGATGGCAGCAGGAAAAGAATCCCCGAATCATGTGGCGGGGACTAGAAATGAGCCCTGAGGGAAGTCTGCTAAGGAAGATGAGGGATTGCCTATTTTGACTGAAAAGATTGTGTTTGACAGATAGGACCTGAGACACCTCATGCTGAACCACAGATACCCACCTACTGCTCAAGGCAATCAATTAACTCTGCATGATCAATTGTGTCAAATGCAGCACTGAGGTCCCACTAGGGAAGAACTAAAAACACAGGCTCCTTAATTTGTTGTGAAAAGATCTGTGTGAGAATATACTGTAGAGATCTACACTGAACATGTGATTGGTTGTTAATCAAACAAGATTAAATGGAAAAAAACTGCTTTATTTTACAAATATACAATTGCACTTTAGAAATACATCTTAAAACGAGGGATCTAAGAAGGATTTCCTTCGGAGGGGGTAAGATATTGTGTTTGAAAGTAGAAGAAACTATACCTCAAAGCGGACACTCATGACTAGGTCATTATTTGGTCTTCAGTTGTTGATGCCTGTAAGAATCCTGACCATCAGCTGATGCACTTCATTTATACACACTGGACTGACCTCACTTCGGGGAAAGAACAGCTGATGAAACACCCCTCCTCCACTCTGTACTTATTGGTGTGCTGTTCTTTATTTGATTTGTATCTATGGTGCTCTCTAATGAAGTATCAGCAGGTAATCCATCATCTTAGAAAAGGCATATTTTCCACCATTTTGGAAAAGTGTGCATTCGTAAAGGCATTGTGAAGTTAAACCAGCATCCATTTATTTTTTGGCCACCTGGGTGCAGTGTAGAAAGCTGTAAACACAACAATGACATATTGTTTGCCTTATAAAGTTGTGATGGTGAAAATGTTAGCAAAGGTTTTCCTATTTACACATCCAGACACAAAGAAACATTGACAGTCATAAAGTGCAATATTCACTCTCCCATTAGCCTCGTTTTGCACTCCGCCAACTATTGAGGGAAATATTTGGCTTTTTAGCTGGAACTGTGTTGTTCCACAGTTCTCCACTGTGTTGAGCAGATAATCAGCCTGTTGCAGCTGGAAACAACACTGATGAGGGCAGAGGGAGTGAACCCTGACGCCTGTGGCATTACTTGGACAAAGGTTTATATCCACTACAAATGTAACAGCCTTACAATAGCAGCATGATGCTTCACAAAATGATGGTGACATGTTTGTCAAGAAATGTAGAATATAAACCACTCAACCCTTCACAATAAAGGCATTAAAAATGTCTCCTCATTTTCACTACCACTTGGCAACAAATGCTAACCGATCTCACCCGCAACAGTAGTGTAAAAAACTGAATGACTGTCAAAAAATAAATCACTTAAAAACACGGGGGCATTACTCATCTTTATGAAATATCCTCACAAACCATGAAATTAACTGTGAACCTTAACAAAACCAATGCAATCCAGCCAGCATGCTAAACAAGTGGAGAAGCTCTATGCCATCCGTCACTGCTGGGCTGCGGCATGTTCTTAAATAAACCATAAGGCTGATTCATTTTCGAAGATTAAGGCCTTATGTAAAAGAAACGATGATTGTTTTTTTAACCAATGTGTGCAGTATAGAGGGGTCGCTGTGTGTTAAAGCTGTTGTTGTGTTACATGAGACTGGAGGATTGTTTATTATGAAGAAACATGTTTGGCTTTAGACAGAGCAGAGGCTGTGGAGCTGCTGGAAAACAAGCAGCAGAGAGGCTCTGTGAGATGAGACCACTCAAAAGTAGGTGTGTTGATATTAAGAATGTTAATCGAATGAGTTCATTAAAATTGTATCAGCTGGTAAAAACAGAATAAGTATTCAGTAAGAGAAAACAGTTCCTACTTGGTCTGTGATTTCTGAATGACTAAGGCTTGGCCTTACTTGCCTTGGGTGTTCAGTTTCCTCCAGAAAAGCCAGTCAATTTATTTATGTATTCATTTTATGTATTATTTTATTCATCTGGCAATTGATTGAATACAAACAGGCAGAGCAGGGATGGCTAAACGTTTTACTAAAGGTCAAAGGAAAAACATCCCTTTTGCATGCTTTAATGACTTATCCAACGACTGATTATTAATATGGCCAATGACCGCTACATGTCTTGTCTTTTCCCATTACTGTATGTGGATGCCAAAGCACTTCATAGGGTAGAACAATGACAGGCCTAAAGTCGCTCCAGGGGAACGTCTGAGACACCGGAGGCTTGCTTGAGACGAGTGGGAGGGAATGATCAACATTGTCTACAGCTGCATTAAGATCTATAGCTGAAACAGCAGCGTCATTCATCACTTTAAGAAGAGCTGTCTCAGTGCGATGAAGAGGTCTGCAGCCAGATTGGAGCTTCTTAAATGACTCAATTTAAACTAACTTCAGATTCTTTGCATTTTTTATTTGATACAACTCAAGCATTCGGAGACACAGCCACATGTGTACACTCTGAGTGAGCGATCGATCTTCCTTTGTCCTGTTTGTATTCTTGTGCATGTACAGGCAAAGGTACTCTGAAGTAAACCCTTGATCTGGTGTGCTAACGTTAGCTAACGACTGTATAGAGGTGAAAGCTGCATCTAACGATTCTTTTTGTAACCGATTAATCTGCCGATCATTTTCTCAATTAATTAATTCATCTTTGGTTTATAAAACATTAGAAAACTGTGAAATGCCCATCACAACACGGGATGACCTCATCAAACGTATTGGTTTGTCCTACCAGTAGTTAAAAACACCAAAATATTAGATTTATCATCATGTAAGACCATTGAGAGCCTGGATCAATCACATTTTTGACTTTTTGCTTGAAAAATAACAAACAGTTAGTTGATTATCAAAGTAATAATTAGTTTTCTATCGATTGAATAATGGATTCATTGACTAGTTGTTGCAGCGATAACTTCTTTTACTACATTAACATGTGTAACATGTGGCCAAACCTGATTTATCTGAGGCAACTTACTATTACAAAGAAAAGAAATTGTGCTAATAACATGACGAGGTTCCAACCGTGTGCAGTTTCACCTCGCTATCCTACTGTGCAACTTTCTGTTTGTTTGTCTCTGAATCCAGGAATTGTAATTAACTTTGCTAAATAGCATCCTGAGAACCCGATTCCATGTTTGAGTAATTCTAAACATGATTAATGTTTAATGATTTATAATAAACATGATTAATGCCTTAGGCTCAATATTCAATCTCTCTAGCAGCAACATATTAGAACTGCATTCTTAAACATACACAACACACACACACACACACACACCACCACAACAGCAACAACACAAGGACTCATTTATGTGCACACTGTAAGCAATCAATCTTCAAGATTTCTCACATCACAGTCTGTGTAAGTGGCGGCTGACACCACACTGGGTTCATAAAATGGTACCTGACTCCAGGACCAGCTCATTCCATTTGTACGGTTGTAAAATCTGAGATTTGTAAAGAGGCTGAGCTCCAGAGAACAGACACATTTCTGTGGTTTTCAGATTTTCGCTCTGCACCTCGTCTTGCTTTCCATGTTACGAGCGTGTCTAAAAGCAAATGGAAACTATACTTGGAATTAATGGAATTATCGAGCGTTAAAATACCAACTCTTCTCGCCCCACCACCTTCTCTCATCTTAAATGTCTCTCTTTGTCCTCCTCCATGCCTCTTGTTTTGCCTTTCACTGGGAGGACTGCTGTCTGCACGGCTTCTGACGGTTCAATACAGCAACACATGCGTGGTTGATGAAGCTAATCTGTGGAGAGCAGCTGCCCAGAAATTTAGTCACTTCAGTTTCATTAGTGAACCTTTAAATAAACAAAAAGTGAGCACCCTTAACATTTTCCTCTTCTTTCAGGCATAATCACGTCTTTCCCCCCAGTGTCTTATTTGCCCATATGCATTACCAGTTTTATAATTGTATTATAAGTATTGTTTTGCTCAGTTCCCACATGTGTAAGATACCACCTCAGAGTGTCCAATGTGCTGTGGCTCTAGAAAAGACATTGTTCTAGCGATGAAGTGGGAACGACTGACATTTTCACTGTACTTTTGGAGGTGACGTATCCGCCTTCTAAACCATAAGTTGTATAATGTGACCTTTTCTTTTTGGCATAGAGCTGAGTTTGTTGTTCTATCAATAACACGAGCTGCCAGCGCTGTGTGCCTGTAAGCCTATGAGGTACAGTAATACTCTTCTGATAATGCCTGTCTGTCCCGTGGCTTGTCTGTCTTTTTATTCGTTTGCGTCTGCTCCCTCTTTATCTCCCTCTCTCTCCCTCTCAGCTCTCGGTTATAATTCAAGCCTCATCTTAGCCACAGAAATTAATCTGAACTTTCGACAATGAGCTTAGATGGCATTACATATGCAAACAAAAGCCTGATATTAAAAATCCAGCTTTGCCCCAGAAGGGGGCGGGGGAGGAAAACATTGCATTTATTTTCTGCAGTGTCCTGTTGATTCACATTTGAAAACACAGGATTTATATTTGGGGGAAATGAAATACTTATGTTTTAAGGCTTACAATCTGAACAGATTCCTTGGCGCTGGTCATCTGTTTTGTTGGTGCTTTTATTTATTCAAGTGATTCACACAGTCACAACAGTCCTTGTGTACTGAATGGTAGAAGTTATCCTGTGATGTATGTTGTAGGAAGACAACCGCGTAAAAACTAAAGCTGCAGCCATTTCTTGATTAATCAATCGAAAGAAAATGAATTGTCAATTATTTTGGTAATCGTTTTAGTAATTTTTCAACCAAAAATTAGCTCCAAACATTTGCTCCTTAAATGTGAGGATGTGCTGCTTTTCTTTGATTTATATGACAGTAAATGAGGAGACTTTGGGTTTTGGACTGTTGATTAGATGAAAGATGCAAGTTGACGAGAATTGTGATTAACAGTCATCACCATTTTTGGAATGATGAAAAGATTAATTGTGGAAATATCATTAGTTAACCCTATTACAAACAAAGTTACAGAGAAATACATTAATTTGACCAGTATTTGAAATCTGCAGATAATCAATACTTTGATTTGATTCAGACAATGATTTTTTTCAACACAATTTAGACGCAAATAATGTGAAGGTTACATTCCTCCATCACAAAATGGAATATTTTGATACCCAAAAGGAGACGAGCCATCATTCCAGTCCGAAAAGTGGATGATCTCAAGGCGCTAAGTTTGTCATGGTCATCATTTTCCCCGAGTAGACCTTTCAAGGCCAGCGCAGCACTTAACCTTAGGTAGAAATCAACCATGTCTGTTACAATAAGTAAGCAATAATGCACCATACATGTATCTATCACTTCCTCCTATCAGACACAAAAGTCAACCGTGTAGAACTGAGAGTGAAAACATCAAGCCAGGAGTTGCTCATTTATCAATTTAAGGACAAGGTTAGCAGTGAGAGCACTTCCTTTTCTTCGCACCATTACCTACTGCAAGGGACCTTGTAAAATCTGTAACAGGCTGGCGAAACACAGCTGTGGATTAATTTTACATTTAAGTGTATTCATTGTTTTTGCTCCGGATTCCCATTTGTGTTGATGAATTGCAACGTAAACCGAATTTTAATGAGTACAAAATCTGTGTTTACTAATGTTTATTTCTTTGACAAATGATCCCACTCGTATATCTTCCATATGTGATGGAATACTGGCACATGGGTCTGTAAACATGGCGGCTCATGACTTAGTAATGACATGAAACTCGACCGGAAATTGAATCGGAAGAAAGCAGCGCTCACCCCACTCTGGACTAGATTACAATTAGAGGGGCAGAGTGTGTGTGTGTGTGTGTGTGTGTGTGTGTGTGTGTGTGTGTGTGTGTGTGTGTGTGTGTGTGTGTGCACACGCTCTGGTATGTGCACAAATGTGTGCTTGTGCGCGTCTCTGCCTGATTAGATCTTGGTGCTAATGCATTTATAACCATTAGCCTGAACAGCCATCGATCACAGCCAACATATGCAAAATTAACATCAGAAAATTGTGTGTGTGTGTGTGTGTCTTTAACCATTGTGGTGCCAGGATTGTGCTTTCGAAAGTGAAAATGAAGGAGAAAGAAGCAACATTTATCCATTACCAGCATGTCCTAGCGTTTCCTAATCAACCCGTTCTCTTGCCCATTAGTAGTTGTGCTGCTCACACTGCTGGTGGTGTTTAATGTCCGATGTTGGTAAGAACTTTGGTAAGAACTGTGTTTTTCTGCGGTCCTATTACAAGCCAGCTGAATGGTTGGTTTATTCACCCATTGTAAACTGGCTAGGCTTTGGGCAGATATCGCCCCATGTAAGCGGTACAACAGATGATTGACAGGTCAGATCTTTCACTCAGACATCATCATAAAAAAGCAGCTTATACCTGATGAAAACACCACATGCTGGGCTGTCGTTGCTTCCAACTCTCAAAGCGGGAAATTGTGGCCATTGTTAAATTCCCAAAGTCAGTTTGTGAATACACTTGAAATGAGAAGCAACCTTCAGTTTAAATCTATGGGTTCTGGTCCGTCCAACACTTTGAAATTGAACAGACATCTTCTTTAATGTCGAGAGGCTGGAGATGGAAAGACCTGCAGTATGTGTCTCTGTGCTTTGGCTTGTGGGTGTAGATATGAACAAACAGCCAGTTTATACTCTAAGGCTCTATGCACAAACAGGCTTAATGCAAGCAGAAACCAAAACGTGTCACATGTGTTTTCTATCAAAACCCTCATTTGAGTTCCAGAGAAATGCATGCTTCTTCCCACTGTCACACTACTTTCTGTCACGTAGTTGGCACTGAGACTCTGACTACTTGTCATGCTGATTTGTATTGTCTGTTTGCTTTCTTTATTCATATGTTGTATTGAGACTCAATGTTTTTTAGTTTTAGCACCGACTTCTCTCCATTGTACACCTGTGTTCAACACAACCATGAAGGATATGACCAATACGGTGGTGTACACCTTTTATAACTAGCATTCTTCAGAGTTTGGAGCACAGGATTCACTTCTTCAGGCTTGATAAGTCCCCGTTTTATTTGCTGAGACTTTGTACAAATCGGATTACAGTATGAGCTTTCAAATTAAATTCTATGTTACTTAAATACATTTTTTTAAATCACTAAATATAAAATGACTGTGGAAAGTGCAAGGTTAAGGTTATTTGTTCACATTTCCAAAGCTATACTTAACGGTCTAAAGTGATAACATGAGTTATCTTAAGAGACATGTGTATCTTGTATATGAAACCAATTAGTAGAATAACTGCTTGACTCAATGTGTTTGTATTGAGTTTATTGACAGTGTATCGACCCAGCTTGGCATAAAAAAATGGACATCTTCTTGCTGCTTCTTCTCTTACTCTCACATGCCTCAGTCTGTTTTAGCCACAGACAAAAACTCTCCACACCACAGCATAGATTACCTCACTAGGAGGAAACAAAAAGCTCTGCGTCTTCTCCATCAGACCAACAATCCCACATAGGACCGAGGGATTATTTGCTGAGGGACAGAGAGCGGGGCAGACAGAGAGACGGAGGGAGAGAAAATGAGATGTCGTAGACGGAGACGGAGGGTTCAAATGGTGCAGAGAAAAGTTTAAAAAAAGATCTATAGAGAGTAAAGGAGGCATGAAGAGAGGAAAATAGAGTAAGTGAGGGGAGAGGAAATCTGTAGAGGTAATCCCTAAGATTCAAGGTTTTGTACACTCCAAAGCATTGATGCATAGACGGTATGGACAGAGGTCAAAGGACGGATGAATGTAGGATAAAGTAATGGATGAGTAGAGGGAAAGAGGCAGTCACAAAGGAAGATAGGGGTGTAAAGGCAGGTAGAGAGAAAGGGAAATAAAGGGAAAGATGGATGGATATAGGTAGAGAGAGGGGGTGTTAAATAGTGCTTTAGAGGAGTGGACAGGGGCCAAAGAACCACTTCTCTCTGAGGATCACTCTGATGGCTCAGTCTGCTAATTCTGCTTCAATTCAACTTTTCTAAAATGATTTTCATCACCTCAGAAAGCATCAGTGGCCATACTGCAATGCAGCCTTTCTGCCAGAAGCCATTATCTTTCTGTTTCCTGTTTATTTGAAAGCTAGTAAAACTCACGCAGGCACATGCCTTAGCTCCCAAAGACCATGCACAACGACTAACAAGGAATTGTGTCGTGACTATTTTTTGGAGTGACCAGGTGGTAGCAATATCGATGGTGGACGCGGAAGCCAGAAGGACAAGCCAGTGGATTTAGCAAGATTTGTCCAATGTCCGTTTTCACTGGAAATGTCCATTTACTTCTGCAGTTAGTAATTCAACGTTAATGTCTCACTTTCCACCACTGATGTTCTTCGTTTGTAGTATTTTCTGCAACTAAACAATCTGCTTCCTGTTTATATCAGCATGTGCGTGCCCAGTACACGTTAATTGTTTTCCGGCGTGTAGTGTGGACTGAGATGGTTTCTGAAACGGTGATAAACCGCTTGTGTGTATGGAGATGCCCCAACCCATTGATATGTGCATTTTCACTGAGGCCTCATAGCAGTAGTAAGTGACTGTGGTGCCAGTGCCGACCACAACCAGCCAGCCTCACAAACACAATCAGCTTTTCCCAAACATTGTTTACTAGAGAGGGACCTCCAATATGGCCATGAGCGACCGTGTTACGCTGCCCCAAAAGTCATCCATTTTATTTCTGACTTCTAAAGTTGGTCCTGATGAAATATGGTGGCAAATGAAAAAAATAAAAAAAGAATGAGCACAAATCTTCCCTGGCACTCCTAACCTGTTTGGACAGCCATGAAAGGACCACATTTGAGCCACAAAGAGAGAAAAACTAAACTTTTTTTTTTCACTCCCAAATGCAAATGCAGCCTCAAAGCAGATGTGTTTTCTCTCTTGTATGGAGTGATTAGCACTACTAGACGTCCCCTTTCTTGTCAGGGTTAAAATGATTTGTCCACTGGCAGATCTTTGCTCATTTACTTGTATTGGAAGTCATCCATCTATGGCTAATTAGATGGCCCCTCAGTGTGGCTGCTGCTGGAATTCCCATCAGAAGGAAAATCCCCACATAATAGGACAGAGGAGACGCTAAAAGGAGAGATTACCGGGAGGAGGAGAGGTTGTGTGTGTGTGTTTATATACAGGCACGGCTGAGTGTGTAGGTATGTGTGTTCATGTGTGTTCATGTGTGTTTCTGTTGAGGGAATGGAGGCAGGATGCAGCTAAGCTTAAAAAGCTTTGTGGCTTTTTTGTGCATGTGCAAGTAGTTTTGTTTGTTTGTGCGAGCGTGCATGCGAGCGTGCATGTGTGTGCTCTTGTTTTGTGAAGACATCTGTAGCATGAGAGAGGAGTGAGGGACAGATTGATGAGGACGACGGAGAGAACAAATCCTGTGGAGAAAGAGGAAGTGAGGGCTGGGAGATGGGGATTCGTGCTGTGTTCATACAAAGTTCACATGAATGAATGTCGTCTGGGTGCCTCAGTGCCGTCAGTTGTTGGTGTGAGCCAACTTCTCATTGTTGCATGGTTTGCTATACCTGATTTAAATATAATAATAAATGCATTACCTAAATCCCTAAAAAGTAAAACGCTTTGAAGATGTGGTTGTTTTCTTTTCATTTTTCTGATTAGCATTCCTATTGTACAAACACAATGCAACAGATGCTTACAATGAATATGTGAGGTGCATTTGATCTCATTTCCCTTCCAAAACCAGTGGCTTAAATAATGGGGTTGAACAAAGCCCCATAGACGCCAATGTAGAGCTGCACTGACGAGAGCCTCCATAACCCCATATCCCAACACTTGAACAGTATGGTACAATGTTATCATAAATGATGAAGTCGTCGCCAAATAGCTACAACCTAACAATATATAGATGATAGTGTAACTGCTGACTGCTGTGTGTGTGTGTGTGTGTGTGTGTGTGTGTGTGTGTGTGTGTGTGTGTGTGTGTGTGTTCGCATGAAAGAACAAGCTGAATATGAGCATCAGTCCAGGAACTGT
>JAVQJD010061304.1:0-90256 GCA_036023655.1 Nannoperca australis | reverse complement strand
TATATATATATATATATATATATATAATTATATTTTTTTTAAAAACTGATCAAATATATTGAATTCCAGAGATTTAGGAAAAGTTGCCGGGCTGAACTTTAGGAGCAACTCTTCTGAGTCATGACTTCACACACGTACGCCTAGCCACTTACACCATCCCCCACCCCTTCAAAAAACTCCAGCCTTACTTAAGATCGAAGTTAACGTCAGTTGTTTGGTCCCCACGTCTTTACAGTATGTTTTTTTTGTTGTTTTTGTTAGATATAATAAATTAATATCATTTCATATAGTCTCTTGTGGTCTCCTTAGGCTGAATTGTTCCTTTGTGTTTCGAGTTTGATAGACATGGAAGCGTAGGCCCACTGTGAGCATTTTAAGAGGTTGCTGGTCAAAATGGATACTTATAAAAGTATCCGAAATTAATAAGGCTTGCTGCACACTAAAGCTCAGCCCCAATCCCATTTAAGATCATTTATTTGAGCACTTTTGCAAGGAAAACATACTAGTCATTCTTTAGCTTTCTAGAACTTTCTATAGACAAAACTTTATACTGGTAAAGCTGGTTTATATACATGGGAGAATCTGACAACTAGAGTAAATGTAGATGGATTTATCTCTATCTATCTATCTATCTATCTATCTATCTATCTATCTCTCTCTCTCTCTTTCTCTCTCTCTCTATCTCTATCTATCTATCTATGGTTCTGTTCTAAATGATGTAATACACTGCATATGCAGATGATGGCGCCACTGCACCACCTTTAAATGACAGATAATGAAGCATCTAACAGCGTGGTGTGTGCATGGCTGCATGTAAAATGTTTATGCCTGAGTTCACCTATTGTTTTGAGTGGATGTGCCTATGAACACCTAATCTTTGCATTCGTCCATGAGCACTTTAATGTTCATGGCTGTGGGTTTTCTTTTCTTTAATGTGATTTGACACTCTGCATATGGATGGTGAAATTTACTGTTATTAAATATCGTGATTTTTTAAATCTTAGGCTTGTACGCTACATTGTTTGGGGCAAAACATTATTTGTGCCATGTCACTGGGAAAAAGTAAAATGGAGAAGAGGAAATAAAGTGTGACAGGCGCTGTGTTTTACAATTCCAACAGGCCTGAGAGAGCTGTTAGGCTGGCCAGCCTCAGGCTATGTAATTCATGTATAATAAATCCACTACCAAATGGATTGTTAAGAATGGATATTTTTTTCTGGAACAATTTGCTTTAATCTGAGGTGCACTGAAGCGAATCACAAAGAAAAACCTTCCTGTATTTTTCATTCCAAAGAACCATTTGTTTCAGTAATTGGTGTGATTATAACCAGAGCAATAATTAGGCACTTAAAGGGAGAGTGCAATAAATTTACACCCGAATTAGCTCAGATACAACCTCCTTCTCCAGACTCTTTGAATATGCTCATGTTGTTAATTAATTCAGGAAGGAGTAAAAGGGTGTTTGCCAGGCTGTTGTTATAGCAACAACTTGATGTTGTGAGCAGGGTCCATCTCACTGAGACGGCTGAAATGTTTTGTCGAGGCTATAGTGTAACAATCTTTGTTGCCTCATGTTTTAATCATTGTTCATGACGTAAAAAGTGGGGTGGTGTCAGCCGTGATTCTAACAAAAGAAGAAATAAAGTATCATTCCATCTCCACAGTAAATATCCCTGCATGTAGCCCTTCATTCCCCCTGTCACCTGAGCCCTGTGTTTATCTGGAAACCCGTTAGCTCTGAGTGCGGGACTCTCTATTTGGTTTCATGTGCCTGCGTCACCTGAAGTTGGAGCCGGGACAGCATTCCAGTTAGGTTTTGATTTATTGCTGGAGGAAGCAGAAACAGACCTGCACTCTCAAGGGGGGTCAGGAGAAACTGTGATGTTTGGCAAGTTTCGCTGAGATGCACTCTTCTTCTATCCAATCATTAACACTTTACACACCAATTTCAAATGTCCTATATTTTAAATATTAGCTTAATTGAGAAGTAGACTCTTTATTTTTGGCTGACATTGATAGAGAAATAATACGTATGTGGGTTTCTTTACGTTGTGGCAGAAAGTGGAAAAAACCCCTCCATCAAGCAATTACTTTTTGTTTTATGAGCTATGTTTAAACCAACTGAAATAGTCATTTGCCACAAATAAACTTTTTCAAGAAAACCTAGTACCTATTTCACATAGTAAAAAAAGAGTCCAAGAGAGCAAAATTGCATGACTGCAACTGGAGAAACTCTGAGCAGCATTAGTTGACTGATTGCATGAAAACTCAATATGGCATTGTTGAGGTGCGGTTTCTTTCACAAGTACGAAAAGTATTTAAGACCAAATCTAATTTGTTTAACTTGATTCAAAGAAAGTTAGCAGGAGTGCAGATTAGATTATACAAAAACAATAAGGTGGTATCATGCAACACGTGCACACAATTAAACAACCTATACAGTAACACTGAATGCACATACAGTGCATAGAAAACGATATATATATATACACCTTTGATGCATTCTTTTTTATGTCTCATACCATGTTGTTTTGTCTTCTGATTTTCATTTGACATGTACTTTATACTGTATTTAATTGTTTTTTTTTCCATTGTTGTCAGCGGCAGGATATGAGCGCTGAATGCAAATATATCAGACAGCGAAAAGGATCCTGATCATTATTTATAAGTACTCTTACCATGACTTGTCCCCGAGTGAAGCTATCTCTCATTTTAGAACCATGTGCATTATTTAGCAATCCTGCCAATGTTTTGCTTTTTGTGTTTGGTTTTGAATTAAACACGACCTGAAGGGCTATTGTGACTGCTATTTGAATCTTAAAGTATTCTGGATATCATCCATGTTTACCATCTTTTACAGGACCTTCTAATGTGTAATGCTTTTTAGCTGAGAGTTAGGTGTGAAGAATTATACCAAATTTGTAAGCTAAATATGAAGCTAGTGCCAACTGCCAGCTAGCTTAGCTTAGCACAAGACTGTGAAACATAGGGGAAACAGCTAGCATGTCCAACAATATCCATCTCAAAAGCTCAATAACAGCAAATAAGAAGATTTCCCAGGAAAGCTGCTTTAATGCTGTCAATTCAAACTCAAATGACATGCTTCCATCCAGGGTCCCGGGGGGACTGGAGCCAATCCCAGATGACATTGGGTGATAGGAGGGGTACACTAGTATAGCATTCTTACCCTAGTTGAGAAATGCATACAGAAAAATAAGGCAACACAGTTTCATAACTCAACACGGTCAAACGGTTTTACCTCATCGTGAAGAAAGTCAATTTGTTATAAAAGATAAAACTTCTAATATTGATTCTACACTTTCAAACTGATTGAAATTGTGTCAAAGTGGGAACGTATACAGCGTCAGATTCTGATGGACTTTGATATGATTGTTTGGATGATGGTAGAGACTCTAGACTCAAAAACATAAATAAATAATGCAGTTTGTTTGACTGCTTGTCTGCAGTTTTCTGCAGCTAATCATTTGAGGTTTTGTGCTTACCAGGCAGATAGAAACTAAGAAAACAAGACTACAGCCATGCAAGCAGCTGTACTTAGGTACAGCAGTGCTTTTAAGCTGAATGATAACATTAGCATGATAAAATGCTCACAATGAAAATGCTAACATGAAGATGTTAATGTTAACAATACAAGTTAAGTATTCTCTCAAGGCATCTATTAAACATTAATCTATGTGACTTGTACTATATATTATTTCCCAATTTGGGATGTTAAACATTAAACACAATGCATTTTTTATAAAGATAATATTCTCAAGGTTTGCAAACGTTAGTGAAATGTACAGTTTTAAGTAAATAAAACATGTAATAGACAACATCTCATCAGACTCGTCCACCGTCGACATAGACCCCATGAGTGGCCTAGAGATACAAAGCATTATCTTATGTCTACACATGCAGGGCGCCTGTTGATGACAGTAGCCAACATGTTTCGTTAATGAGCATCATCTGATCTTTACATGTCTCTGCCCTGCAGCCATTCCAGACATCACAATTAGATTCCCTTGATTTGCTTCACAAAGCACCAGACGGAACCACAATCACATGATTGACAGGGGAGTATTTCCCCCAGTTTTTGGTCCCCTGTGGCTCCGTGACTCAGGATTTCTCTCTTTAACTAGCTCCAGTAAATGAGATGAACATTGTTGGCCTGCCATGTCCTGCCCTCCTCTCTCTGGATCCCTGCTCTGTGACTGTCACACTACATCTGTCTGTGGGTTCATGACCAGGCCTGTGCCTGACTCCCAGTGGAGCAGCCTCAAGATCTGTACCTAATATGTCCTTTAAAGGATGCATACTGTTAATCACGCTGCCATTTCGCCTCATTTTGCATTATTTGACTCACACTCAGTCTGATTAATGTCACTGAGAATGAAGCGGCCTGATTGCAGCTGCTGCAGAGCACTGTGTTAAAATGTGTCTGTATGACTACACGTACCATTAGTTTGTAACAGAGACTACAAACTGAGGACAGTGCAGTTCAAACCAACTACATTATGCTGATTTGTTGTTTGCACACGCAAATCATTTTGACCAATCTGAGTGTATAGCTGTGTTGTAGGCTACAACATTAGCACACTTGCTATATGTATCATTTGTGTATTAAGACAAGCTTTGTTGCTTTCACACTGTTTTTTTTATCCCACTCTAATGTCTGCATTGTGTTTAGTTTAAACAACTCCCTCTCTCTTTATCTTTGCTCGTATCCTTGATTGCATTCAGCTTAGAGATTAGATGATGACACCCTGTCTTGTGCCTGCCTTTATTGAGAGGGCCTCAAAGACGCCCTTTCCAGGATGAAGTAAAGATGGCATCAGTTAATCCAGCATTTCAATTACAAGATATCATTCAGTGTGTCTCTCGAGGGAGTGGCTGAGACTGCAGCAGGAGGAGATACAGTAGACAGGGCAGATACAGGAAGATACTGTGGCAAGTGCTCTGAGTACCAGTAATGTATTAGAAAACACAGCCGTTATCTGTGGGCCATCTGAACACAGCAGCAACCTCATCCAGATCCACGAACCTCCTCTTTGTGTTGTCTCTTAATCAATCCAGGTAGCAATTCTGAGGCAGAGCGGCAGCACAGACCTCACTTTAGACAGCTCCGTGAAGTCTCACTATCAAATTTTAGAGTGTGGTTTAGGTATTTAGTAAGTCATTTTTAGGTGTGTTTCACTGTTATAGTGGCAGTAGGGGAAAATGGGCAAGTTATTCTCTTTGTATGCAGGGGTGGACGTATTGTAATAAAAGTAACTCTATAATAGTCTTACCCAGACTGCAGGTGTAACACCGCAAGCCAAATACAATAACCCCACAGTTAATACTAACTCACTTGTGAGTCATTAAGTGTTCAGTTTTTGTAAAATGTTGTTTCGGAGAGATGTTGATTCAGCTCTTTGATAATTTTTTCTTCGCCATATGTGATAGCAGAAATAGCACGTATAATTAATAACATTAATTATGGCTGCACTGCATTTAATGTCTGCTGTGAGAAAGGCCTATTTCAGAGCCCATGCATAAAACAAGGACTTTCAGCTAGTCTGGTGTTATCAAAAGAGTAACAGTCTATATCATGTAGCTGCTTGTACATTTTTCTAAAATATTGCTTTGTGTTTGTGTTGGCAGGGACAGTTTATGGTATTGTTGAGAGTGTTTGCTGCTTTTCTTTGACTTACGTGATAGATCTTTTCAGGTTTTGGAAGTTGGTGAAGGTATTTGATGACATTAATCTTGGAATTTTAAAAAACACACACACACACAGTGAAAAATAGTGCATTTTCCACTATTTTCTGACATTTTTATCCACCAAATGATTAATTAACGAATTGAGGAAATAATCCGCAGGATTACTCGACAGTGGAAATAATCCTTAGCAGCCCGTGTAATTCAGACTGCCCCACGTAACAATCAAACTGTCCCACCTGAACGAGCACTGGGGGGGGTGCGGGGGGTGCGGGGTGTCACGTGACACGAGAAGGTGCGGCGCGTGAACACCAACTTCCTACATTCAAATGCAAAGACGTTTGTGACGTATTCATACAAACATACACAGCACCAGGATTCACCCTGAATACTGTCATCAAATATAGTTCCGCTCTCTCCTTCTCTCTCTCTCTCTCTCTCTCTCTCTCTCTCTCTCTCTCTCTCTCTCACTCACTCACTCTCTTCCTCTCTCTCCCAGCAGCAGAAGGAGCATCCTATAGGCTAATCAGTTGGTAGTCCCAATCCAGCCTCAGCATCCTCCCCCCTCAAAGAAGAGGTAAGTCGACAGCCGGTGTGCGCGAGGTGCTTTTGTCCGCTGCCATGGTGGAAATTACGGATGTCGTGTGCCTTCTCGTCCCGCTGGCGATGCTCGCGGGGTCCACCTTCCAGACCGACGTGAAGAGCGCCAAAGAGGCGGAAAAAACGGGGAATTTCATGGAAGACGAGCAGTGGCTGTCCACCATTTCACAGTACAGCCGCAAGATCAAGCACTGGAATCGCTTCAGAGACGTAAGTCCGCCGTGCTGATGGAGAGATGCGGTAATGCGGTATAAGACGCGCACGCCCGTTTAAAAACAGTAATAATAGTTGTGCCACACTTTCTTTGCCTGTTAATACACAGAAACTTGGTGTTGTTGTTGGAACATAGCACACGCACCACACAAACGCGCGCACACACGCACACACACACACACACACACACACACACACACACACACTCACACAGTTTAGAATAAAGGTTTCAAAATAATGAGGTGATGGAAATAGAATATATATGTGGGGTTGTGTTTACAGTGTTCACAATATTCCTTATTTTGAATGCCGTTGAATCTCCATGCTCATGTTTCACCTGTTTTTATTTTTGTTTTTAAAGAATTACTCCAAATGTATTGCACATTTTTTTTGTTAACCGGACAGTTGGGGATAATGGCTGAGGTAAATGGCTGTCCTCGTGCCAAACACTGATTGGATGTTTTACTTTTCTGACTTTCTCATCAAAATTCATCTGATTTCATTTCATTTGAGAGCTTCCACGAGAGGTGACAAGCTTTGCCATGAGTGTTAGGTCAAAATAAAGCTCCAGTGGCAGACACAAATATAGGCTACTGCTCTTCCCACTGGGGAATTGTATGGGTCCTTGGTAAATTATATGCAATTAATGTTTTAGTCTCACTTGCACAGCAGGAACAGAACAGACCTGTTCCATCATACTGCCCTTAATATGGGTTTCTTTAGATGTGTTTCCACACGTGTCCCGGGAGATTTCACAAACAAGAGAATTAAGCAATTAGAGCAGAGGGGCGGTGATTGATTGATGTGCATATTCAGCTACCAAACAGACTGAACTGGGTTGCAGAGATTGATTAAAGCCTGCAGGTTATATGCACGGTGATGTATTGCTGTGTCCGTGGATGTATGGACATAGTTTTGCCTCCAGCTCTGTGAAATGATTAATAATAATCCCAGCTGAATTTGGACAATAGTGCAGTTGGATTATGTTCCATATAATTCCTGTTAATTGGGTTTTAATTGATCCAGGGTGGTTACTAGCACATGATAGGTATCGTTATTGGATTTGAAATGTGTGCAGTTCAGCTAGAGCATATCTGCATGAGAACAATGCCATATCTTCTCATGAAGAGATGGTGAGCCTTTCTAAATAATAACCGTCCTAGAGAGGCTGTGGTGTCATTTTTCATCCACATTCATACGCCTCCTTAAATCAAGGGTCATGGACGTCCCTGAAGAAAAGGTGAAAATTGGCAGCTGCCCCTCCTGGGGACAGATTACTTTGACTGTGATTACTTAAAGAGAACCAGATGTCCCCTGGAACTGTACTTAGGAAAGTAATGAAATTGTGTGCATGGAAAGATTAAGTAAGAATTATTGTGGGATTATAATCCAAAATGTTAGGTAGAGAAGCAACTTCACTCTCAATTCAGCACATCATGATTGGCTGTGAACGACAAAAACACCCTCCTTCCAAGAGTGAATAAAAACACACACAATATATGTGGAGCGTCTCGAGATATAAACAGCACAGGGAAACTGGGATCATCTTCTTAACATTTCTTAGGGGGTTGCCATCCAGTGTGAAGATGTCACTTGCTGTGCTTTGCCCCCTTTTTCCTCAATTTAACATCAAAGCTGCTGTGTAACACAAACAGCCCCTACAGTTCCACACTGTGTCTCTTTCATGATCATTATTCCCAGAGGTGATTGTCTTAATGCGAGTGTGTGTGTGTGTGTGTGTGCAAGTGATTTTGTAAGGGCTGTTGCGTCTGTGCGCGTTTTGTGCGAGCGCGTTAAAGGGCATGAGTGGTGGTGTCTCTGGTGATGATGATGATGATGATGATGATGATGACAGGAGAAACATCAGAGAAGTGAGCCACTGAACCTCCCGGGGGAATCGCCAATAGAAACCGCTTTGATTTCAGCTTGCTGCCGTAGCAACAGCGGTCTCTGTGTTATGGTGTTGAAATGGATCATGTATCACCGAGGGTTTGATGACTCTGTCCCCGTCACCAGTCCTGCTGCAGGGTGGAGGAAGAAGTGGAAACATCCTTTAATAGGATTTTTTTCATATTGTTCAAACTGTAAACTTTAAACAGCATTTGCGCAACCAACTAGTATTTCCTTGATGATTCTTAATGAGAGCTGCTGAATATTGAATATAATGAACATTTAATTGCTGTTGCTTCATGTTGGTGTTTGAGTAAAAAAAAAGAAAAAAGAAAGATGAACCAGAAAATGAGCAGTTGAGTCTCTGGGAATTCTTTGGTTGATAAAGGACTGCCAATGATACAGTTATATGTAGTCAGATTACACAAATTGGTGTTGACTTGCACAGTCCTCTGAGAACTGAATGTTGAATATTAATCCAACACTGGAAAGCAATAATCAAAGCTGCACAACATGAAAGACACACTCTCTCATTCTCCCTTTTGCTTGTATGCAACCACACCCGGATGCACACAAACCCTCACACACATAAGCATGCACGGTACATGGGTTGCAAAATGTACTCACTGTAAATATTTCATATTTATTCTCTTTCAAAATGTAAAAGCAGAATCAGGATAAGAGGCTCTTTCACCTCCAATAAAAATAGTTTCCACACTTCAATTTAATCTGTTTCACAGGAAGACAAGGCGATTAGATTAAACAGTTACAGTCAACAAATAATAGAATGGGATACCTTCAATCCTTTAATCTGACAGGTGCACTCAACATTTCATTCCACTAATGCACCAAATCCAGGGGGGAGAAAACGGGAGCAGGGAATGTTAGCTGAATGTAGTTTGTTATTTTAACCCAATTCTTCTGAGAAATTAGTCACTTTTAGTTAAAATCAAAATGGGTACAGCGTGGAATTGTTCATTATTTTCTTTATTTTGAGCTGTTGGATTTGTGAAACCAGAAATTTCTTAGTAATATTGAACCTTCAGCTTTCCAATAAAAGGTGGAGACATACTGAAGCTATAAAAAACTGCAGATGTGATAATAAAAATACGTCTTGTTGTTCATCATACATTCATTTTTATTTTAAGCACCGTTTTTAAGAACAGATGCTGAATAAAATTAGTTCTGCACACAGAAATCCAGGGACTCAATTACAGGGACAATTAGATGTCAACTGGGATCATCCCACCAGTCGAGGTTCTGTCAATTTCAGTAAGAAATTAAATGGCTGGAGACTACGGCATGTTATGCATAGCGAATACAATTCGGTATGTCTACTAAAGGCAAATCAACAGTATATTCAATTTTTTGCTCAACTTCCCTTGTAAAAATGATACGGTCCATGAAATCGCCAAGCCATGAAATTGGTCTGATGTTTTATTCCTGTTGATTTAAGATAAACTCAGATATGTGTGCCTGAAAATAGATGATGATTAGGACATAGCAATACAAGTTCACCCAGAAGGAGGCTGTTTATTGTCGGCATCCATCATGCATGGCGGTTTGAACATGGCAGAAAGGGCTCAGTGTTTCTCCTTCCCATCCGGCGCTGCCTGTGCCTGGTAAATCCTTATCTGAAAAACGCATGCCTCTACAATCAGGCAGCTCTGGACCACCCTGTACCAATCCTGCCTGCACCTGTTACCCATTCACTTTATTTTTTAAGGAACAGAAAACACTCTGTACCGGCACAAAAACATCAGATCCCTTGCGGATGCCAGTGGATTAAATATGCAGAATGGTGGAAGAAGCACTTGTGGCAGGTTCTGAAAATCTGGCAAGAACATTTGGCCCAGAGGTTTGCCTTCGCTGCTTACACTCCCCTGCTTGATTTTAGTCCTCTTAAACTGGCTACAGTCCAGCAGAATTTTAATAATCTGTTATTGTGGGTGCTCCCGTCAGTGCTCCTTTTTATCATTTCACCATAGCATACAAAACATAATGGTGGATAATGGCATCTGTAACACTGAAGCCAAATACTCCATTAAAGACTATCCACACGAACAGTGAATTATCATCACTAGCGCTGCGCTCAGTCTGGCTTTCCAATTGCATAGCCGCTCGACTACCCCATGCTCTCTGATGTTAGAATAGACTGCTACTGATGCTATGAATGATGATAACAGCTTATCAGAAACCCATTAGTCTATCTAGTCATGCTTTGTTTTGGCACGAGTCCTTCCTTATCATGCTACAGAGTCTGTAAGAGGCTGCAAACGTCCAGAGCTCTGTTGGCAATGCCGATGGAACACCTCCAACAGGGATGGTCTGGTTGTTCAGGGTTTAGACGGACTACTGGTGCACTGTGGGGTGTCTTGGCTGGCGACCAGAGGCCTAGTTGGGCTGCAATTGAGTAAAGGAAAACACAAGAAAAGAAACAGCCTTTCATCGTGCCCCGCCTGCACGGCTACAGCTGCTTCCCACTGCAGTACAATGGCCACAGCTGAAGGGCACAGGTGCCGCAGAGAGACAGGGAGAGGATTTTTCCTAAGTAGTGAAGAAGGGTGATTGAATTTCTTAACAAATGCAATTGTATACTAAATTGAATAAATGCATCTTCCTCCAGAACTTTCGATGCATCTGTGACTAATAGCTGCAGAAAAAGGCATCCCTCTGTACAGATGCTAGAAATACCTGACCGCCAGCAGTTGCATTTCAGCATTTCACATGCATGACTTGCCAGAGTGACCTGCTTCTGTGTTGGCTACACCTGGGAGTCAGTATGCCAAATAGGTTGTTTGCTGCAGAGAACAGCTGACATCCAGGAATCTGCCTGTAATGAGCTCTTTGTGGGATACTTCCAATGTCTTCTTGTAGTTAGAAAGCCTGTAAATATCACAGTTATCAGCAACAGTTAAAGTGTAAATTGTGTATCAGAGTAATGGCAGTAAGCATACAATTAGATGCAAAACAGGACATTTTGACACTCAAGACTTGTATTTGTTTAAATTCATTTGTAGTAAATGTCTTAAATTATTATGAGGCCGTGTGCGGCTTTTGAGATTCTGTAAGGCAGGTTCAATAAATCTGACATTTTTTTCTTTTAAAACTAACAATACCTTTGCAGTGGCTGTCCCTACAGTAAATGCCACCCAAGTGTTATTACCTTTGGGCTTCAGCCAGACTGAGTCACAGCCAGTGTGAGATCAGCTCCTGTTGGTACAGTAGCTGATACAAGAACATTTTGTGGTTGAAAATAACAGCACAGATAGAAACCCAAAGTGTTTGGAGCTGAGATGCCGGTAGTTGAGAGGATCTCAAGAAGCATTAAAAAAGTTCAATTTAAGGTCACCAGCTAGAAAAAGAGAAGCTTCGTCAAATCGAGGATCCAATTATTTAAAAATCACAATTAATCTGTGGTAAAATGGTAAATCTGACCTCATCATTGTGACTTTGTGAAGTATTAGTGGCTTTTAGGATGTTCAAAGGAAAGGAAAAATAGAATACAGTAATTATGTGAATCTATTTTTTAGGCATTTTGGCAGCGTTGGATATGAGTAAGCTTGATGACTTGCCTTTTTTGGCACCAGAAATGACAGCCGTTCTGTCTGTTCCACAAGATGATCTAGGTTTTCAGTCCGGTTTCAGATTGCTTCTGATCTGGTTGTGACTCTCTTATTCGATTACATTGTTTTAGACTCCCCTTTATCAAAACATTGGCTGATTCTTATCCTTCTTGTAGCGCCCCTACCACGGCAACTTCATTGATTTTCGATTGTCGTACATGTCTGTTTTTCAGTTGAGTTCTGTGTTTGTGTGAAGGTTCTCGCTGTTTGTACCAGATTCTCCTGTGAGTTGCAGACTGTTTTCTTATTCCCTGCAGGGCTCTGAGGGGCAAAAGTGCTGCTTTTATTTATAGATAGTGAATACGGGGCTGGCATGAGTGCACAAAGACATTGTAGACTAAGTGTGGTTTTTATAGCTGTATCTGTCTGTGTGCATATTGCAAAACTATAAGAACGAACCAAGAAAGTTCAAGAACTGCATCACTGCATCAGAATTTCTGTAAATTTCAGTGAAACTCATCAGTTTCTTGTCCTGAACTTCTGAATATGTATCCAGTGAAATGGAAAAAGCAATTCACCGTTTACATAATTGAGTGCAATTTTCAGCCAGGTTTTATATTTGACCTTTTATCCATCCTTTGCTGTCCCATTATTTCTGATGTCATTAGAGCCTTTCTTGAACAAAGTGATGAATTATTATGTAAAATGCACAATATCTATAGTATTTAAATGTCACACCACTAAATGCAGACGTAAATTAAAACCTTTTGTCCACCATCTTCAGAGATGAACCAGTAAGGATAAGTGTAATGCAGATAATATGTCTATTCATCTGTCAAAGTATGTTTTAAATCTATCTGCAAACTGAAGCATAAGAAATATGTAAATTATTCATTTTAAATTACACTTTCTGTAGGGCCAACGCTCTCTGATGTAATTGCTTTTTTTGTATGCAACCTGGTGCATTTATTATATCATGCACACAATCCGCATTTGGAAGTACTTGGCTTACATTTCACATCTGTGTGGACACAGATCGGACCACAATTTAGATTTTCATGATTTTCTCCATCTCCTGTGGAAATGCTCCCATGATACACAATGAAGAAACATGCAGGAAAACCAGTCGGTGTTGCTGAGACTCAAACGTTCCTGCCGTAAGATCCACAATCATTCTCTGTCTAGTGTTTTCTATTTGTGTCTTCTGGTATAATGTCTCCTGTTGTGCAACACTATGGAAAAAGCACAGGCCGTCCCTCTGTGGGTATGTCTCCAGATACCCTAAGTCCTGATAGACTTGCTCTGCAAATGCAAATAGGGGATTTCCTCATTTTTATTTATGCATCCTTCATTTGAACAGATTGTCTCATTGAAATCAGAATCCCTTTTTCAAGAGAGGCCCGTTCACAATTTGCATACAATTTACATATTTACTGTGGTTCCACATTAAAGAAAATTGTTACAAGTTGCATTTAAAATGCTTGAGTATAATGTTTTAAAGGTTAAAAAGAAATGAGAGATTTAGATTTCTCAACGTCTTTCTATGTGTTCCTTTTATCAGGAGCATAGTATTTTCAAGCTCTGTTTGAACTGAGGAATTATTAGAAAATGGAACGAAGCAGGGCAAATCTCAAAGCTTATAATGACATCAAATAGAGCACACCTGTGCTTTTACATGCAAGTACACATGGGAAATGCAGTTTTCAGTTAAGGTCCCCAGAGTCAAAATACATCAGAGGCCCTGCAGATAGAACAATATGGAACAAAATAACATTAGGAAAGATTTATTCGCCATACTCCGTAGCATCATGCATATATCAAAGTCTACGTTTAAACCCACAGGTGTAGAGAGTCTAATGTGTGTATCAAACGGCAGAGGTTTGGTTTCATGACACAATGAAGACACAGTGATTAAAAATATATATAGACAGACATATATCATCAACACCGATCAGCCATAACATTATGACTAGCTGCCTATGCCCGTCAACACATGGACTCCACCAGACCTCTGCAGGTGTGCTGTGGTGTCTGGCACCAAGACTTTAGCAGCAGATCCTTAAAGTCCTGTAAGTTGCGAGGCGAGGCCTCCATAGATTGGACTTTTTTGTCCAGCACATCCCACAGATGCTAGATTGGATTGAGATCTGGGGAATTTGGAGGTGTGTACTTGGTTTGCAACAATGTTTAGGTAGGTGGTGCGTGTCAAAGTAGCATCCACATGAATGGCAGTTTCCCACTGGAGCATTGCCCAAAGCATCACACTGCCTCTGCCGGTTTGCCTTCTTCCCATTGTGCATCCTGGTGCCATTTCTTCACCAGGGGCACGCACCTTGCTATCCACGATGTAAAAGAATACGTGATTCATCAGACCAGACCACCTTCTTCCATTGCCCCGTGGTCCAGTTCTGATGCTCACATCCCCATTGACAGGGGTCAGCATAGACACATTGACTGGTCTGCGGCTACACAGCCCCATACACAACAAACTGCGATGCACTGTGTGTTCTGACACCTTTCTATCAGAACCAGCGTTACCCTTTTTAGCAATATGAGCTCTTCTGTTGGATCAGACCACACGGGCCAGCCTTCCCGACCCACGTGCACCAGTGAGCCTTGGCCCTGTCGCCAGTTCACTGGTTTTCCTTTCTTGGGCCACTTGTTTTAGGTACTGACCACTGCAGACGAGGAACACCCGACAAGAGCTGCTGGTTTGGAGATGCTCTGATCCAGTCGTCTAGCCATCACAATTTGGCCATTGTCAAATATCCATATATATCCAACATGCTTACAGGTACCATTGTAACAAGATAATCATGTTCTTCACTTCGCCTGTCAGTGGTCACAATGTTATGGCTCAAACAAGATAAAATAAAGTAGGTAGTGTGCTTTCCATATTAATGGTAGCAAAATATATTTAAAAAAGGAGTCTTTTTAGGGGAAAATTAACTGTAAATAAAAATATTACCCCCCAAACAATGTTGGCAGTAGCTTTTAATAGCCCTGAGTTGTGTCTGCAGGGTTTCCTTTCATACTACGTACAGCCCCAACAACCTTCATTTGTAAGGTAGGCACACTGTATACAGAATGTAGGCAAAACTCTAGCCAAAAAAACCCTGAAGCACTTGAAGCACCGCTCACTGCTGCTCCTTAAGGAACTGAAAAAGAAATAAATAAAATAAAAATACTTACTCCATTGTGTCCACTGTTCTAGAAAAGAATTTTGTGTCCACCCTTATTGTGTCCATCAATCCGTTTCCCAAAAGTACTAACCCCCGCTTCACCTTTTACTTTTACCCAGTCGCCCCAGCTCTGTTACATAAGTCTTGCTCTTGATTCTGTCCTGTAAGGGAGGCATACCAGACTCCCAGCGTTTGATTCTCTGCTTCAGCTCTGCAATCCTTAAGCACCAGCTCAGAGCTCTGTGTGCATGCAGAAATACAGAAATCAGCAGGCTTGCTTCTCGTGCCCTGCAGCCTAGTGTGCTAGATAAGAGGAGAATTTATAGGGTGAGAATATTGTTGAGAGGGTTTTGTTTCATCTCAACCATGTCTGAGGATCTTTAAACCAAAGCTGAGAGGCTGTGAACAACCTCTTTAAATGAATCTCTAGGTGGGAGGAAGTGATACGATGCTGTATGTGGCATCGCTGCTGAAGACAACCTCCAGGCAACGTAATTTTTTATTTATCTTTATTTTGCTTTATTTTGTCAGATTTTGGGGTTATATTTTGTACTACCACAGTATCCAACATAGTTTATGTCAGTAGTGTGCCACAAGATTTTTATTGATGTAAAATGAAACATCAGTACATGAATTTGTGTGTGCACTATTTTAAAAAAGATAGATGTTTATTACACTTATTGAATACTGAACTCACTGCAAGTCTCCTGTCATTATTTTAAGATAAAATTAGGATGCTTTCCATCTCTGAGAGATCGTCATTGTCCATGGTCAGCCTCTCAGCACCCTCATCTCTCAGTGGTCCTCGTCTTTGAAAGGGTTCCTGAATTTGCTTAAGGACCTTTTGCTGCCGACAGAGTTGACTGGGAAGAGGATGAAAAAGGGGACCTCAACTGCAGAAGTGGTGGGCAAGCAGCCCAGTGCTTGATGATGTATGGAGGGAGATTATAGCAAGGTGGACCTTGAGTTTAGAGTGGCACTTAGTGTCATTATGTAAAGCAGGTGACTGCATGTTCAAGCTTTCGCTAGCCTGCACATCTCCTTTGTTAGATGAACATCAAGGTGTTAAGGAGATACCTTTTTTGAGACTGTCCTCTCCTCTCAACATCAGTCATTTCAGCAAGTTTCATAAAACTTAATATGTTTATGCCCAAGTGAGAAAGCCTTCTGAAGCCCATAGTAATTGTGAATTTTATCTGTTGGCCGCAAAGCAGGATGTAGTGTAACGTTGTTATAGAGTCACAGAGGGAGTAGCTTGGGGTGGATGGATGGGTCAGTAAAAAAGTCAGACTCAGAGAATTTCAGTATCACAGAGGATTGCTGTTCCTTTAACCCACATCACAATTTTTTCTGACCCTATCCAGATGCATTTTGGTTATGAAAATATACACTCAACTGCTTTGCTTTGATCTAACCTGAACCACTGTTTTGTTCTTCATGAAGAAACAGACACAGAGAAATCAAATTTGTGCATCAGTTTCAACTACAAGGTTGGAAGTGGCTTACACTCATACACCCATGGTGCTTGTATTTACTCTGCAGCAGCTCGGCTTTTTTACTTCACTCACAGAAAGGTTTTAGCCATGGAAACAATGTAATACATGAAAACCGGAGATTGGGTTATGTGTGGGCTGAAATTGGTTATTGCATGGATTTTATGACCTCTAGTGTTTTCTTGATACAGAGTGTGGCGCATACATTGCAGCTCTGTGCTGTTCTGCGTGGGTTTGATGTATCCACTGAAGGCAGATATTAACATTAATTGTGAGAAAAGGTCAAGTGTAAACCTTCATCCGGCATAGGATCCCGTACAGACCGCCACATGAGAGCGTTATTACTGTGTCCTCTGTTACTGATGAGGCAGCGGCGCACTCCTCTGTCACCGTGAACAAACCCCTCAGGATAACCACAGTGAACACAGAGCGCATCTGACAGCTGACATTTACCTAGAAACACCTGTCAGTCACACGCCCGACCTGTCAGATACACACATGCACACACCCATCAGCCAGTTTCCTGTTTGTTTCTTTTTCAGTCCACACAACAAGCACAACATCTTCTTCCACACCCTTTTCTTTGGCGGCAGTGTGCAGTTACTCCTGAGCTGAGCCCAGTTTTTTCAGTGGACAGGCTCATCGTGCGGTGGTCCTCACCCCACAGACATGAGGGATTGGGATCTGTCAGTCAGCATTGTGGAGCTCGGCAGCAGGGTGAACAAGTCTGCCATGTTTGATGCGGAGGGTAAGCCTCCCCGCTCTGTTTAGCAAGAGGAGATCTTTCTGATGTTATCGGGTAGATCACAGAGCTCCTCGATACGGCTGAGTGTTTTCAGCTCCCAGCCTGCTTCCTCTAATCATTCCTTGTAAAAACCCGTAGTCTTTTCTCCAGATTTGTGGTCTGTGAGTCATATTCTCAAATGATATAACTTCTCTGCTGTGTGCCAAACTTGTCACCGTGCTCTGCGTCTCATGCTCACTTTCATTGGACACTCGTGAGAATTTATTTCCCCCGACTACATTTTCTGAAGCCTCTCTTTTATGAAAACATCGATTTCCAGTCCTGTCAGTGCGGCGGGACACTTTCTTCATCGGCCCTGGCAGAAACACAAATACAGGAAGGCTTCTAAATAACGCAGGAACTAACGCATCAATAAAGGAGACATGAGAGAGGTCAGATTGATGGCCAGGTCATAAACTCTTTGACGTCTTACCCTGCTAATGTGTGACTTCCATCAAGCCCAACAAGTATAAACTACATAACCAACAATCATTCATAAAGCTCAACCGGAGTGTTGAGTTCAAATCCAGGCACACGCCATTTTACTGGAAGAGATTTTTCTGTCATTGAGCAGGGGAAATGAGCTTGGCAATGCAGCGAGTAGGGGATGAAGAGAGGAACCGTAGCGCAGCGTGGTAGATTTCAGCGCTCGAGTGTAGTCCTTGTCCGTGATGAAAATATTTACCTCTGTGGAATCAAACGGTGAGGGTCAAAGAAGAAGGTCCCAGCTTTCATGAGGGCTGCTTATTTCACGCGTTGTGTCAGGATTTACTGCCTTGCGGGAAGCTGTTTGGCCCACGCTTCCAGTACAGTAAATGTTTACAGTGATGAGTAAGTCATCGCGAAGGAGGGGGTGGCAATTGTAAATATCTTGGAATTACTCATGTTTATTATCTCAGATACAGCAATATGTCGAAAAGCTTTACATCTGTATGGTCTCCTTTGGGATTTCCCTATATTTAAAAAAGAAAAACAATCAAAAATGCCCAAACAACAGACAATTAGTCAGAAAGGTCCATACTGTCATATTTTTCTTCACTTTTACTAAATTATTTAAATATTAAAGGCCCTTAAAACACATTTTCGTAATCACATTTGTACTACAACTGATACACAAACAGGCCATTTTCTGACAAAGTTGAAAAAGTTGTGGTTATATCACAGAAGAGATTTCTGCATTTATGTGTTTTTCTTTGCTTTTCTCACTGGTAATAATTGGGTAGGGTTGGGAAAAGGTGATGTTACATATTTCCATGCATCAATCAGAGCAACATTTGAATGAAAGTGTGATGAAATGTGTGTTATTGTTTCTGAAGTTGCTGATCACTGTCAATCAAATCTAGCTCACAAAGTCCAGATGAAGCACGTACTCTTGAGTTTTTGAGTGTTAAAATCTTGAATGTTAAAATGACAATGTTTTTTTTAACATTTAGTCATGAATGTTTAATGTTATAAAGAGAGTTTTCAGGGGCTTTAACATGAACTTGGGATCTTACAATGATCTTGAATGCAGCTTAATACCCTGTATCTTAAAATACATTGGTCTTCTTCACTAATAATGGCTCTTTTCTCTCCTTTTGCTGTCATTTCAACAGGAGGTAGAGGTCAGTTCTCTCCAGCCTTTGTACGATGTATTTTTCATTCATAACTCATTTCCCTGTCTTTTTCTGTGTTCTTATCGCTTTCGTCTTTCTTCTTCTTCTTTTTTTTCAAATCTCCTTCAACTTGCCCATTTTAATTAGAACGATTAATGTTCTAATTAAGTGGGGGGAAAAACACAGAGCACTTAAAAGGCAGCTCACCCCCGATGCCATATGTCTCACATAGGCGTTGGGTGCCGATTTGTTGGGCTCATTTCCATACAGATGTACAGCCACAGTACATACCCATCTGCCTCTAGTGTGACTCACTTGGCTAATTATCATGCTTCAAGACTAATGTACACATTATAATCAGTGTGCAGTGATAATGTAAACTGCTTCACTTCTCTATGAAGATGACAGAGTGTTAATATGTTATGCTATCAACAACACTGTGCACTCAGGCCTGCAGTGTCAATTATGTGGCTCCTTATTCTCTGCAGCTGCTGTAAAGTGATTGTTTTCTCCATGTTTCTGCAGGATGATTATGTTCGTACCTGGGATGAAAATCAAGGCTCTAATGACAGTAAGTCTCACACAATGTCATCTCTTTCTCACTGTGTGGTTGGGGATGTCCCTGAATGGTATTTAACACAAAAGTGATTTGTTGGTTTTTTATAGTTTAATATAGGCTCATATATATGGCATCATACGTGTACCTTAATCCAGAGTGTAAGGTGAGACATTTTGAGCAAGCACATGAAATATATTCTAAGAAATAAATTATTATCTTGCATAGAATAGTTTTAATTTGCGCAAACAAAAAAACATATTCAGTACTTAGTATTCTTCAACTTTAACTAACAAGCAAATGCATTTATCAAGCACAAATTTGATTTTTGTTTACTCAAATTATATTTTTCCTTCCGCTTGATAATGATTTTTAAATATACAGTATCAGTATCAAGTATAAGACGATCCTGACTTTAAAGCAACAGCGAATATAAGAAAAATACCTGTGTTTCGAAAAAAAAAATATTTTCTTGTCTGTTTCTCTCATAAAAGTGAAATTATTAAATCATTATGTAAATCCACAGTTGTGTAGCTTGTTGGAGTACGTTTTAAGTACACAAGTCACAAACTCACACACTCTCCTGTTGGGCCATTAGCAGTTTTCAGACTCTCTTTCAGAGCTCGCTATTATGAAATTCCGTTATATCAGTTTGATATAATTCTTGGCTGCTTGACAGATGATACCAAACCCGGTCTTTGTCTTCAGTAGAGATGCTTTCAACTCACTCTTCAGGGATCTATTTCTTCTGTGGCAGCCAAACACATTAAACGGACTCTCTAGCCTATCGACATTAAAGCTACAAACAGCCCATAGTGCAACAAGCTCTTAATGCTTCCTCTGTAACACAGAGGTCAGCACTCACTCCATTTAAAAAGAACTATCTGCTGTTGTTAATATGGAAATGTCTGCAAAACAGTCTGTTATAAATGGGTGAGAAATCTCAAAGATAACACAACGTTTAACAGCTAAAACCGTAGTAAATCGAAGTGATACATAGTAAGCAGGACAAGACCAGTGGCATGAAGGTGAAGAATTATTCTAAATCAAGAGCATGAATTATTAATTCGAGTGCACAAGTTATTAAATTGTACGCGAGAATTGTTTGTTTTTATTCTGTCTCCATGACACCTCCTGGGCTTGTGTGTAAAATACATTTGGTAAGTTGTGCGTTCAAAAAATATCTTTCTGTGAATTATATTTCCATACATGCTGGCTAAATAAGAAAAAAAGATTGTTTTGGTGTAACTGCCTGGGAGGCAGTGAAAGTAAAGCGACATGATTTATTGAAACTGAATGTCATTAGCCTGAACTGTGGCCTGTATTTGAACTGTGATGCTTCCCAGGCCGTCAGTGGTTCATCGTATTAGACAGTGTTGCATATGTTCTGTGTTTGTATTCTGGGGTCAGCAGCTCGCTGTCCACACTTGTAGTGGTTCCTCAGCAAAAAGGTTGAAAGATGTTAGCACTCTGTTTCATCGGCTTGAGTGGATGTGATGTGCCTCCCACAGGAGACACTAAACATTGGCTCGACTTCAGCCCATCACAGCTCCGCTCTGTCTCCTCCTTTTTCTCTTTCTCTGCTGCACTCGAGTGTGAGCCGAGCGCTGAGAATGACTGTCTGAGGTCTCCTTCCCGACTCCCGCTGCGACTCCCGCCTAAATCGTGCCACTGCAAGATGAAGTCATGACAGTCGTGTCCTCAACCATTGTCGCTTGATTTGCAGCTTAAATGAAGTCAGTTGAATGCAAGAGTCCATTAGCGCAATTTCCAAGGGCTTAATGAAAGACTAATTATGGTTTCCAATGAAGGGCCGGAGAGAGAAGTCAATGCATGAGAAGGAGTCAGACAGGGGTGCGGGCTAATATGTCTTGATTTAGTGTAAAGTGACGGTCATCAACATTATTCTTGCCAACTCTAGGGCAGTTTGGTGATGAGAAACTTGTGGACTGGGTGGAGTAAGCAAGTTGACTTGTGTTGGAGAGTATGATACTGTAAAAATCAAAGGATGTCTTTGTGCTGTGTTCATCTGTAAAGAGGAAGCTGTTTGTTCACTTTGAAAAATACAATGAGGGGGTCATTACACTGAAAAAGCACATGCACAAAAACAATTAAACTACAATGAGCTGTGTATTGCTTTCAAGTGTCACGTGTTGATCGACATCTGAAGCGCTTCATTTCTATTTCTAAATTTAAAATGAAGAGCAAATACATCCTGAAATCATTTTCATTTACAGAAATATTGACCTCAATGTAATGACACTGTCAACACAGAGCAAAGGCACCATTTAAATCAGCACTGGAATTCTGGAAACCTGAAAAACACCTCACACTGCAGTACGTAATCATGATTAATTATTGTGATCTCAGTATTGATAAAAAATAAGTACTCTGCAACTGGATATTGATATCAGAAAATTTGGTCAACAGCTCCATGGTTGGATTTCCCACATGCGTAACTCTTAACCATGCCTGAACTATAATGTATTTGCATAACTACAACCTTCCCAAACCTTGTTGCCATGCGTGAAGGAAAATGTCTCATTAAACATTATTGCATCGTCCAACATTGCCGTTTTTGTAAGAGTTGAAATAATAGCTAGACCAGCTTTTGTCAACCTAGCTGACATAGATCAGCTTCACAAGTGGTATCTCTGTAACGTAGGTGTTCAACTGCGTGTTCAGCTTTATGAAACTTTAACAAAGCTTTGTATACTTGCCCCAAGGTTGTGAGATGAATAGTACTTTCATTTGACACAGCGTGAAGCCCTTTATCTATCTATTTCCCTTTCCCGCCTTTTGACATCAGTGTGATATCTCCCCCCCCATTGATCTGCCTTCCTTTATGAGTGGCCTAATGAAGCGAAGGAGCAAAAAGAGGAGATTTGTCCCTCTGAGACATCACTAAATCAGTGTGATGTCTTTACTCCCGAGCTCGGATGAGCCTGCAGGCCTCATTTCTCAGCCAAGCGACCCAGACCGCTACGCCACCGCGCAGAGGAAGACAGAGCTTTTGAACTGTCAACACTCCTAACCCACAGGCAGTCAACGCCAACAACAGACCGCGGTGGAAATTTGCATTCAGGCACCACACTTCACTCGAGCCAGCGTTGTGCTGAGTGAGGGAGAGGTCAGGGTAATTTGCAGTCGTTTTCTACAGTCAATTCATCAGTCAGGCAACTGATTGAATCACCCCCGCTCTTAAGACGGTAAACACTGCAGGAGAGCGGCCGTGATTTGGACTTGTAAGACCAACCAAGTGTATATGCACACACATTAATGCACAAACACAGCAAGTGTCTGTGTACAGCACTCACAGAAGACCTGATCATTTTAAATACATACACTTTCGAGTGTACCTTGGTGTTCCAGAAGCTTATCTCGGCCAGAGAGGCCAGGTGAAGGGTGAACGGACACTTTCTGGCAAATCAATGGCTTCAGATCAATGGCAGACACTAAGGAGATAGAAAAACATGCTGACTCCACACACCACAAGGTCTAGAGTTTGATATCTCTTGAGGCTACTGATAGATACTGGTGCTTGAATAGCTCACACACACGTATGTTAGATTGCCGTCAAACACCTTGTTGAAGTCTTCAGTTGTATGTCTGCCCACCAGCTCACGGCCCCCTGTGAGACCTCTCCGCCGCTATTAACATGTTCTTACTTCACAATATTCATCAAATCATACTTTCCCCCACCAGAGAGTCTGCCCAGCTCTCTGTACACGTTGTACACATCTTGTGTGTGGACCACTACAATTCTCAACTCCCCAAAACAGCCACTACAATCCTCCAGAGACTACTGCTGCCCTTCCCACCTTCAAACTCCATACATTTGCAGAATGTCACTCAGTCAGCTTGAATTGTTGTTATTTCCCTATCACTATTCACTTTATTCAAATTCACATTATACACAATCATTCAGTGGTCACAGGAAGGTTTGCAGAAGATTTAAAGCTGAATTAATACATATATTTATGTTAATGGAATAGTTCCACAAATGTTTGTTGAGAATATCGATAACAATCTCATGTCTGTATAAAGCTAAAGCCACCCGTGTATAGCTTAGCAGGGGGAAAACTGCTTCCTGCTTTATGCTAAGAACAGCTAGCCCATCTACCAGCACTTCTAAATTTGACAAATTATTAAGTTATATCTTATTTATTTAATTTGAAAGTCTAAAATTAGGAATGTAAAAGCAACAAGTTGCATGCTGGCTCTAGCTTCATATTTAGCGGTATTGATTTACTTATATAATTCTCAATAAGAAAGTGAATTTCCCAACAAGTGGGAGCAGTTCACCTCATCTCTGTGGAGCGTTTAGCATTTATTGGCTCAGTTTTTGCTTTTTTAACACAGCAGAAAATCTCTATTAAACCCAGCACCAAAACAGCAGACAGAAAAGCTTGGCACCTAGCTGGTGAACATATCATAACATAGCATTTAGCAGCCAGGTATTTTTCTCAGGGGTTGGTAGACACCAAAAAATTGCTAAAAGGAGAGTGAGAATTGGACTCACATTATCCAGGTACCTTGAAAACAAGATAGCACTGATGATATTAGAGACTGAGGGTTTAAATAGTAGATAAGAGGGTTGATGATGAGGATGTGGCCTGATCTCTGCTTCCGTTATCCTCAATCTGCAGGGATAAACCTCATGCAAATCTGGATTGGATTAGACTGAAGCACAGGGAGCCTAATTAGGAGAGGTTTACTGCTGCAGGCATTAGTTTAATACCAAAGGAGAGACTTTCGAAAAGTAAAAATGGAAGTAGGTGGTTGCATCAGCGGTTGAACAGTGAAAGAGTGGATGTGATGAGGAAAATAATAAACATGCGTGCAGAGCAAGAATGAGAACACAGTGAAGATGTCTGATATGAGGAGAAGACAAAGGAATGAAAAGGAGGAAGAAAAGTAGATTAATAGACATGATTGCACAACGGGGGCTTCCGAAACAGAGAGGGAGAGAGTTCTCAGAAACGCCAGATTGAGCTGCAAATCACAGTCAACCCAGAAATGATTCCTGGGCCACAGAGAGCCTGTTGCTATGGAAACGTCATCATCAGAGGCACTGCTTTAATCCGTGGAAGCCTGTTAAGTTAACATGAGGCTCAGGCAGCCACCTTATGCTTCTCTACTCACAACACAAAGCTGTGCCAGCATTGTAGCCACTCGCTACCAATAAGATTTATTTACAAATGTTATTAGAAGGATTATATTATCTGTTTGTATGCTGCTTCTTTTCAAGTATTGGTTAAATCTTCATTGGATAGATTGCAAAAGGCCTACATACTGCGCTGTTTACTCATTACCACTGAAATCTCCTTGTCCTTCTTTTGTAAGTATCGTAAGTATACTTCGTAAGTTACTTCGTATACTATCGTAAGTTGGCTGCTGCTCCTTGACTCTGCTGATTATGGGAGGCTGATTGGACCAAAACGTCTAGTTCGACGTTCGTCTTAAGACGTTCAAAATTGCGTTGGGCTGTACTTATACCTAAGAGCTCACATGACCACAAAGTAGGTATAAGTACAGCCCAACACAACCCCTATGTCAAAAAGGGGTGGGTATGTTGACGCCAACCAATAGCATGGAAGCCTCCAAGCGTCTTTAGACGTCAATTTTGGCAATATGGCAACCACAAAAAGAGAAGAGTTGAGAAAGAGGAAGACAAAGGCAAAGACGGACAGAGGGAAAAGATGGGAGATTTGTGCGATACTGTAAAATGAGATACTCTACACAATCAGTGTCAACTGGGCTACGTCACAAACAGAGAATGAGTCTCCACTGTTGACAGTCTAAATGGATGAAGCGTCTGCATCTGGGCATTTATGCCTCTGAGCCTCACTGTTTCTCAGTCAGAGCAGTCAGTCAGTCAGTTATACAACCAGCTCAGCCATGACAGGGGGGTGTATTGTTTTGGATTTGCTTCTCAAATCTGATATCTGTCCATTCGCTTCAGTAATCCTGTGATGTAGGCAATATTAATGTATTCAGCCACCGGAGAGGACAAGAGAGGAGATCGTAAGCCTGCTCGCTAAATTATAATAGAACCATAAAACAGGATACAGTAAGAGGGGATGGATACAAGCACCTCTGCGACTAAGCTGTGTTCCAGTGTACTGTACTGATGGATAGGGTAGGTGAATAAAGGCCAGGGGATATGAAGAGAATAGAGTGGGACATCCAGGTCGGGCTCCAGGCAGCCTGCTAGGAACAGACAGCTGTGGCATATGACTGTGTGGGGTGCTGACACACGGTTCAGCATTAGCTGCTAGCAGAGAGAGTGATGGATGGGGCCGGGTGGGCTAGCCATGCAGTCTTTAGCCTACAATGCGAAAAGTATTTTTCATAGCAGGTTAGTTAAAGTTTAATATTGAAGTTATATTTACAAAACCCCAAAGATGATTTGACAAAAACTCAAAACAAGCGCAGATGCATTAGCAACAAACCAATTTGCTTTATCCTGTTCATGTTCAGTAATTCCAATTTTTTTCTACCCTCAATAAAGTACAAAATGTCTTGATACCGTGCAAGAACAACACTTCTGCTCTGCTCTAATACTGTAGACTGCCCCTTAGGTTATGTTGAGCAAGTAGAGGGGAGAGATCTGGGATTTGAGACTGTTAGTGAAAAGAAGAATGATGAGCAGAGATAGAGTAAATGGTAAAAAGTGGAGCAGTGAGAATACTACAGTATACATCTAATTTTCTTCTTTTTTTTTTTCTCAGATGTAGACACCACCAAGGACCCCTGTCAAAAGGTTAAGTGTAGCCGACACAAGGTGTGTATCGCCCAGGGCTACCAGAGAGCTGTGTGCGTCAACCGCAAGAAACTTGAACACAGGTGAGTGTGTTTAGCCCCGGGGCAAGAACCGACTAATTCCCAAAACACACATAGCCAAGAATCTATGTTAATGCACGCTTACATGAGGTCAACACAACTAGTCAGTGGCTTATGCTGGTCTGGGATGAGTTCTCTGTCAGCCACAACAGTAATAATAAAGCTTGTTTGTGCAACAGTGCAGTACGACTGCCTGCTGTTAAATGATAAGCTAATACATTCAGACAACATGGAGGAGGGCTGTTGGCTTCATGTTCAGGTTGGTGCTGCTGGTTCTGTACTCTCTTGCACAGCAGTTGCTCTCTCAGCTGGACTTAGAGGTGGCTGAAGTGTTTGCGTGTCCTCTGTCCTGCAGGCTAAAGCAGCCTGCTCTCAGGTCTCCTGATGGAAACTGTCAGCCCTGTCCCATCTCCTCCACTGGGGCTGTGTGTGGATCAGACGGACACAACTATGCCTCAAAGGTACACTGAAACAAATACATACCCACAGGGCTGGGCAAATAATTCAATATTATAAGTTTATCTACCTTTGGTATTTTCAGCTGCAATCTAATTTAATCATTCAAGCAGAATGTAATTAACATCGTTCAGCTCATTGTTTCGTTTTTTTTGGTCCACAACTTTACTGCTCCCAGTACTCTTATGAGTGTTGTTTTCAGATGTAGCAGGAAGCTGAACAAAAAATCTCAGATAAACTCCCTGTTCACTACCTGCCTAACACCAAACAACAGACAGACAAAAGTTAGTGACTGTCTGCTTAACACCCTCAGGAGTTGGTGGTCCAAAAGCAAAAGTGTACATTGGACGTACTTTCGCCAGGTTGCCAGAAACACGATAATCAATGTCTTTATTGTCTTCTGCATGTACAACTGTTTGCTATTGGCATAAACTTTATGGGGTGTTAATCTGTCAATATTTTATATTTTTGGGGGCTTAATAAGAGTAGTGAACAAGTGTATTTCTCTGAAAAGAAAAGAAATGAAGGAAAAAATATTCACTTGGTGTATGTGGAGGGTGGGAAACATTGGCAGTGGAACAGCAGTATCACATATGTTCTGTATATGTTAATGTGTTAATAAGAACAGCAGTCTTGACACCTATTACCAATGTAGATTACACTCACAGACGTGTTCAAATCTTTGCACTGAAATATTATACAACAATACAGGGGTGCATCAGCCAGGTGCTGGTATATTTGTCCACAGCTTTGACTTTGTGTTGTATACGTGCTAACATAATGTACTCTGCATTGTGGGATAAACAGTGACATACTCCTTGCACATTTGGAGCTGAGCAGTGTGAAGAGACTCAGGGGAAAAACAAAGACAAAGAGCCGTGATATATGGCCTCGGAAGGACCAATTGGTGGCTTGTGGTGACAGAATCCCATGTGTTTATTGATTTATGCTTTGTCTTTTGGATCACTATTCCTGACCTTGTGTGCAAGCAGAGGTTGGAAAGCGCATTCAGCAGCAAGTTTCAGATTTGAATTAAGGCGTACAGTCGGTCACCTCATGAATATTTGATCTGTGTTGCAGCAATAACTCATTTTACTTCACCTTTGTGTCCCCTTGTCGATGTCGCCGGTGTGTGTGTGTGTGTGTGTGTGTGTGTGTATTAATGCATGTATGTGTGTGTGTTTGTGTTCCAGTGCAAGCTGGAGCAGCAGGCGTGTCTTACGGGAAAGGATCTTACCCTGAAGTGTTCAGGTCTGTGTCCTTGTCCACCTGCTGTGTCAACATCCACGGAGAGTAAACACGGTGAGATCAAACACACAGCAACTATGACAAAACATAAATATATTCAATATGAATTCCTAGGTAATCACTGCAATGCTGTATTTCTGTAGCTGTGTCTCACACGTGCAGTCATCATAGCAGCATGAATAGATGCAACAAATATCATGTTCTTCCCCTCACTGTGGCCTCCACAGAGACCTGCACCGGACAGGACCTGGCTGATCTCGGGGAGCGTCTGAGGGACTGGTTCCAGCTACTGCAGACCAACGCCAAGCAGAACAACAATAGCAAGACCGGAGCCAGAACCACTGCAGCCAGCACCACATCAGGTTAGACCTAGGAGCTAATATTTAATGAATCCCAACTGCACAGAAAAGAACTTACAATAATTTAGTTACAGGCAGTATACAATAAAAATGTCCACGCATGTTGTTAAGTCTTTTATTATATCTTAGTATAAACAATGGATGTTGTTGCCCAGGAGCTACTGCTGATATAAAACTTAACACCATACTTCTTGACGATTTTACACTACACAATACAAACTGCAATTGTACTATGCATTGACTGCAATTGGAAAAACAAAAAGAAGGCCAACAGGGAAAATAAAATCCTCACAACTTTATGTTTCTGGTTCTGCTGGTGCTGCTTCTACCTTCATGTTTTTTGCAGCTCTCACCGGCTGGAAACTCTTAACACTTTTGAGTGGATGGATCAAGATAATGTTTATACAGGAGTGTGCTGCACTTCAAAGCAGCAGGAAGTGATCCTCAGGAGCTTGTGGGCCAAAGTTAGAGCCTGATAAGCACCAAGTCTCAACCAGGCTGTAAAGTCTGAAGTGGGAAATTCTTGTGGTAGGATGATAATGATAATGTTTTCAGAGAAGAAAACTGTTTTTGTTGAAACCAGTAGCATATATTAAGAAAATAATTAATAGGATTTGCATCGGAGCACTCTGGCATGGTTTCATTTTCCATTTGTGCAGCTGTCCCCTGATAAAAATGAATGTTTGTTTGTCTGTCTTTATGTTTGCAGTGCTGGACAGGAGCCTGGTGGCCAGCTGTAAGGACTCCATAGGCTGGATGTTTTCCAAACTGGACACCAATGGCGACCTGTACCTGGACCAGGCTGAGCTGGCTGCCATCAACCTAGACAAGTATGAGGTCTGCATCCGGCCCTTCTTCAACTCCTGTGACTCCTACAGGGACGGCAAGGTCTCCACTGCCGAGTGGTGCCTCTGCTTCTGGAGAGAGAGTAAGTATTGTGGGGAGGATGTGAGGTTTGTGGGCTGTGTGTGTGTGTGTGTGTGTGTGTGTGTGTCCGATGGCATACACACATTCACGTGCCTGTGTGCTGATATAATCCCCTTGGCGCCTGCATTCCAACTTCAAGGCGCTCAGCTGCCCTCAGGTGTAGCCACCTCTTGTGTTGTGTGCTGGTCTGTCACTTGTCTTCCTACTCATCCTCCTGTTGCCCTATGGGGTGAAACGGTCACCGCAAGGAGCTAAAAACATTCCCGCTGCTTGCTGACAGCCTGGTTCTCCCACAGCTCTCTAAAATTGCGCCTGTCAGCGTGCCAGCCAAGCAGAAACGAGGTCTAGCTCATACAGTTTTGCTTGGGAAGGAAAATACAAGGGAATTGATTTTGGGATTTGATTACACTCACAAGAGAATTCACTTTTGACTGTTGATTGCCATTATCTCTGTTCTGTGTCTAATCGTGTGCTTTGTCCCTTTATTTTCTCATGTAAAAATATTATTCTCTGTTCTTTTAAGAGCCACCCTGCCTGTCTGAACTCGAGAGGATCCAAGTACTGGATGGAGGCAAGAGAAAGTTTGGTAGGTATCTGACTTCTCATAGGAGCTTTTCAACCCAATTGGATCTGTCTTTCCTGGTTGAGGGGTTTCGTCGAGCAGATGACAAGCAGGAGGCGGGGATTAGTCTCTGATCAGTCTTGTGGATTAGAACTTGATCCTGACAGACGGCAAAGGAAAGCAGCCATCAGTGTGTCTTACATGCGCATGTGAGCGGGTGAATATGTGAATGTGTGCGTGCATTTGGACGTGTGTGTGTGTGTGTGTTTGTGTACTGCACATTTTGGCTAGCTGACTGGGCTCTGAGTCAGGACTCTCCAAGGACACAGAGCGGCGAGCAGGGGGCAATCTGCCAGCCCGATGCTCAGATGTTCCCTTGAGAGACTGGACGGACAGTTTTTGTTGTGCCCCGTCTCATCTGAGTCACGCTTTCATTTTGTTGTGCTTAATTTACATCATTATAAAAGTAGCCTCTGAAAAATGTTACATCATGACAAATCACTCAATCTCTGAAGAGCACGACTGTTTACATAGCCTACAAGGTTAGGTTTTACCTCAGTGATAAATGCTGTAAAGGCTGTATTTCACATTCATGTAACGACACAGAAATTGAAAACTTTCCAATCTCGTGTCCAATGGTGATTAGCTAGCCACCCCCTACATACACCCCTCACTGCCCCCAGTATGCTGCAATATGCTGACCTAATACTTATTCACCCCTATCTTGCTCCGTGAACATATTTGTATTCATGGAATATGGAATTGGCTGCCACATATGCTGCATGAATTACATTTTTACTTGGGCTTGGTGCCATGCGTGATGAGGCATGATTCATTGGGGCTTGGAGAGATTAGGCAGTATTCACTACACCTGACTCGTTTGTGTTTTTGTTTTTGCGTGTGAACGCCAGGTCGATTCATCCCCAGCTGCGACGAGGATGGCTATTACAGGAAGCAGCAGTGTGACAGGGGAGAGTGCTGGTGTGTCGACCAAAACGGAGGAGAGGTCGCTGGATCTAGGATTCGTGGCAAGCCAGACTGCGGTGAGTTTCAGCTGTCAGCGTATATAAATAAGCAGAATGTAGCAACAACAAAAAAACACTTGAAATGCCCACTGCAAATAAACCCACTTCTTCATAGCCCCCACCCCCACATGCATTCCGCACAAGGCTTCCTTTATGTTATAGGACTGAGGCCCACTGCAACATAACTCACTGCAGGGACCAGTGCCACATTCATGTGTCCAGAGTCATTTGCATTCTAAAGCGCGGCTTGTCGCTGTGAGAAAAGTCTTTCAAGATAAATGAGGGCTGGTTGGACTGAACCTGCGCCTGATAAGAATGGGTCCCCTGGCAAGGTTTAGAAATAGCTATTAAAATCCAGACAAAGTCAAACACATGCCCCCCTTTTTTTTGGCAATTGCAGTCAATGTTTTTGAATTGATTTCAGCATTTTTCATTGGTATAGAAAGGACTCCATCAAAGTTGAGAGGAAGACATGCTGAACAGAATTCATTACAATATACAAGACGGCCACAGTGGATAATTCAATTTTCCTGACCCCCCACCCCCACCCCTCGCCCTGCATGTTGTCCCTCCGTCTCTCTACAGATGATGAAATGGCATATTCAGGTGATTTTGGCAGTGGGGTTGGATGGGAAGACGAGGAAGAGAAGGAAGCTGAGGAGACTGCAGAGGAGGCCGAAGAGGAAGAAGGAGAGGTGGGAGAGGTTGATGATGGGGGATATATCTGGTAAAGGGCCGACGTGTAGTCCAACCTCTATACAGGAGCATTTTGATGGTCCCAAACAAACACACACACACACACACACACACATACACAGATCCTGCAAAGAGATGAACGTAGTGAAGCTCTCACACTCAGAACAACACTGGCTTATGAAAAAGCAAGGGAGATGATTGCACGGGTTGGGAGAGGGAAGATGCATACATTATGGGAGTATTTAATGTTACAGGATGTTCTTAAAATGGGCAGGGGGAAAGGGATATATCACTATTAAGAAACAATGGGTCTGGAGTGAAGAATTCTTTCCCCAATACTTGTGAATCTTTGTTCTCTTCTGTTGTATGTCTTTTGAACCATATTTGAGCTGTTTTTAGCTGATGCATAGTGGAGACTTTAAGCAGTTGCAGGTGCTTGTCGTGTGCTTGCATAAAAAAAATGGAGAAAGATTGGGTGCATTTCAATAGTCCAAATTGGGCCCTTTATTCTATTCTTTCTGCAGATGAACAACATTTAGATAACCCGTTTGGGGTTTTAGGCAGGAAACAGACGATAGAGAGAGGAAGCCACATTAGAGTGTTGAAAAGCACCCTTTGACTTTACCCTTTTCATTTCATACGCTTTGGCTCATATGTGACAGTAGCGCTCTGTCTCATTCATGACTTATAAAAAAAAAAAAAAAGTTTCTCACGCATCACTCTTTAGCTTGTATATAATGTGTGTATCAGAAGACAGATTGTCACCTATTAGTCCCGTTATCAATGCCTTGAAACACTAGCAGAATATACTGCTTAGTTGACACATCATATCATAATGTGGACCAATTATTGTGTTTAATAAAAAATTTAAAAAAACATTGGTCTATGTGGCCCAGCTGGCCACCGTACATCTGAGTCTGTGCTTTTGTTCTCTCTTTATCCCCTGTCAGATTTCAGCACTGTCATGACTCTCGAGCAGTCGTGTTGTGCAGCATATAGACAAGTATATGACATATACACGACAGTAAGTTTTCAGTAAGCATTGACCATTCTTAGTACTTATTAGAATGTCATTCATTTTCAAGATATTTTGACCTGATGATGGCGCAAGTTGAAAAGTTAAGGGATTTCAATTCATCCTGAGGAGAAACGTCATTTCTGTAATGACAAACCATCTAACCGTTCCTTAATAGCAAAAGACTGAAATATCTCAACGAGTATCACATAGATTGTCAAGAAATTTGCTGCATGCATCCTCTGACCTTTTCTCTTGATCTACCATGCGATTGAGATTTGCGGTTTTGTCTGTGCTCGCTGGTGAAGAAACTATGCAAGGCACTGTTGATGATCTTGTTACATGCTGACTAACATGCGCACGCCAGTATGTCTGTGACAAGCCAGAATTGTCCGATAACATCAGCCATGTGGAAATACTGGTCAGGCTCTAATTACCACAACTCCCCGTCATCACGACCCCACTGTGCATGATCAAGGATTTTCCTCAGTTTGTGTAATTCATGACTCACAAACGACAAGTAGGCCAGAGTTTTCCATAAAAATAAAATGTATGTTGATCTCTTCTTTTATGTCTGTGGTTTCCTCACTTTGACAGGTTTAACGCTAATTCTGTAAAAAAAAAAAGTGAATTGTTTCATGTAAAATCTACCTGTTGGGTGATGTGATGGATCTTTGGATCAGGTGACTTTAATCTGCTAATCTTAAAAGGTTTCAAACTAGTTAAACTACATTCTTGAGATGTGAATATTAAGGACAAACATAAGAAATAACAGGTTGTGATGTACATTTTACAGCCCATCTTAAATATATATATCTCCTCTCTGTAACAGATCTTATTGTCAGCTTACTTCTGCTCTTGCCTTACCTCATTCTGCAGTGGTGTGTAGCTTATAGCTCTGGGAAAGCAGCAGAAAGGAGATACAGACCCATGTCTGCATATCAGCACTTCTAACAGCACAATGCCTATAGAAAACTCTCTCCTCTGCCTCCTTGGGACATTGCTCCAGCCTCTCCACTGTGAACTGTTCAGTCTGCGAACAGTGAAATAGAAGCCTTACAGTATGTTACAGTGTACGAACATCCTTGGGAGCTGAGGCCAAGAGTGCTTGTCTTTGCATTGTGAAAACTGACAGCAACCAATCCTCTGAAATGTCACTTCTCAGTGTCACGTTTCAGTGATAATGGAAATCAGTACCAGTAACGTCCCAGTGGGTGAAACCTTAAATGCGTTAGATGTGAGCGGGTATTCCTGCCAACAGATGTCTGAATACCTGATACCGACAGCAAGTCTTCTGGCTACCCAAAGGGACCAATCATTTTCAGCAACCTGTCAGACCATTATGCTGCATATTCCTCCTGCTTGGTGAAAACAAGCCGCATGTAACAGAACCAGGTGCAAATCCTAACACATGCTTCCAGGAACAAATGTATCATCTTTTCTTGATGCTAAAACTGTAAATTAATGTTAGATGTGAAACCTAATGCACTTTCATTTTCTGCCATCCTTTTATCTGATGGTTTATTACTTTACATATTAATTAGTCTTGCTTTATTCGGCATTCTAGCTCTATTTATGTTCCTTTGGTGTTAGACTTGTCATAATGTGGTGGTAATTTGTGATGAAATATGCCCAGCGTACACTGACATGTCACCGGAATTAACTATTTTATTAATTTGATTGCATTACTGTATATTACAGTGCAATAAATCAATTTCGACAAGGTATTAAAGTGACTTTAAGTTGGCTGTTAACATGGTCCTAAACATTTCAGTTTGCTGCATGATTCCGGGTATCAACATTAAAATAAATGATTCTTGTTTCAGTTGCATTTACTCCCTCAAATCTGTGACTTTGCGATGTGAACAAATTGAGGTATGAAACATATTATGATTTGAAAATACCAGTTTTGTTTAAAAATAACACCTAATTTCAACTGTATTAGCATATCTCAAAGTGCAGGGGTCCTCGGTTATAGTTTGCTTTGAGCACCCTGTAGCCTCCACACCCTTCTCACTTCTTCCTCTGTGGCGTCCAACACACTGAACACGTTAACATCTCTCGTCTGGTGAAAGTGCTGCAACAATCTCTGGAAAATAGTCACTGGGATGCTAAAGTTCAGGTGCGGGTAGGTCACTTTGGCAGCCAGGTCCCTTGTGTTGCTGGACACAATACCTGCAAAACAACAAATAATCATTATATTCTCTTAAAATGGCAAATACAGCAGTGGTGAAAGAGCAATCAGATGTGGGCAGAAGCCTTTTTTCTCTACTCGCAGTTACAGTGAAGTTTTCTGTGGTCATCATATGCCCCCCACTGATCGAAAAGAGTACATGATTTTGTAGTTGCAGGGTTTCTTACCCAGCAGCTCTCCTGTGCGTGCTCGCACCACAGCACCCCCGCTGGCCCCTGCCTGTACTGCACAGGTGGTCTGAAGCATGATGGGCTGATCGTTGAAGCGGATGGATTTGGAGAGGACGCCAGAGGTCAGGGACGGACCGCAGCTCCGACCCAACCCACCATATCCCACCACAACTACAGAATCACCTGGAGGCAGGTCATCAACATGAAAACCGTTTGACTGGTGTAAAGAAATCGAGATCTCCTGTGGCAAAGTGTTGTCTCTAAAAAAACGATTCTACAGTTTCCAATAAGCAAGTCTTAAATCAAACCTGGATTGACACTCTGAGCCATTCGAGGGACAACAGCCTCTGTGATGGAGTCTCTCAGCTGAACCAAGGCCAAATCATAAGGTGAAGATGCTTTAGTGGAAAATAGCACATCACCCACAATGTCATGGACTCTGAAACAGACATTGCCAAAACAAACAGCAAACATTACATACTCCGTTCAGTTTGTGCCAAATCAACCACACTTGTTCTGACTATTGTGAAACTCATTCCGATGGCATTGTTTCACTTTCATTGTTTGAATCCCATTTGTCTATCTATATATTTATCTATCCATCTATTTGATAGAATTTTAATATACGTTGTACAGTGTATGATTGTGTCTTGATTTAATTACATTTGATTTGACTTAGGAAAGAAGCGCTGCTGCTGAGTGTTTTTTTTTTTTAAACATATTTTCTGGAGCTTCAAGAATCACAAAATAAATGCAACTCAGTGTGTAACTAAATACATTTAGAGTTTGAGGCTTACAATGATGTAATGATATGATTAACACAGATACTTAAATCTAACAGAGCCGCCATTAATGTTATTAGTTCCACTCATGCTTTTCCTGCTATAAATAGTCAAAAGGGGTCTATTAAACATGTTTGAATGTGGTATTGGAAGAATCTTCTCCTCAAACCCCTTTCTGTACAGAGAAAGGTGCAGCACACTAAAAGGGGTTAAGACAATCAATGTGCCGTCACCTGTTCCTGCGATGGAACTTCAGGGTGACTGTTGACTTCCCATTGACAACATGCCGGCAGGTCACAACCAGCTGAGCGGCGACAACAACCCCAGAGCCCCAGAACTGCCCGGTGTCCACAAGGCACACAGTGGGGTATTGCACAGCGTGTGACCCGCGGGCTGTGGTGGACACGCGGAGGCCTGCCTCTCCCAGATGGAGCCAAACACCCCGGAGTGGACCTTGAAGGTTCATGCAGCGGAGGATGTCCCTGAAGATCAAGCGGACGGGGCAGACCAGAGTGAGGCCTATCCACTCGCTCGCCTTCCAACCGAATGGAGACACGATCAGTCCGACGAGACGCACGTCGTCCGTGCCCTTCACCACGAACAACCCTCCGCCCTCTGTGCCTGGCAAGCACCGGGCATCCGTGAGGATGACAGCGCCGTCCCGTCCGGCGGTGTTGCTGATGATACCTCTGCTGAGGGTGCTGATGAAGAGGTCTAAGCAGAGGGAACCGAAAGGCGAGCCGCACGCGACAACAGGGCTCCCCTTCTGCAGGGACGAGCTGCTCTGCCAGGGTATAGTCCCTGAGTGCGGGCTGCTGTCCGCCACTGCACTTGCCTTGAGGACAGCGAACCAGCTGAGGAACTGGGCATCTCTGACCAGCCCCTCATCCTCATCACCATCACCATGGAAACGCCACTGGTCAGCCTCTTGGAAAACTGCCTTGAAAGCCTGTTGGAACTCCAGGCAATTCACCAGCATCAGCAACTCGGCAGAAGTGTCCAAATCTCGCTCAGGTGAAAAGCTGACTCGGATTTTAAGTTCGTCACTGAAGCAGCGGGGTGACAGGAACCCGTGGTCCGTGGACAGGGGCTCTCTGTCGGTAAGAAAACGGGAAAAGGGAAGGCCGGCGCATATAACGGTTCCAGTTTGAGGGTGGACGATAACTCCGCTGCAACTCACGGTTTTCTTTGGAGAACAATCCTCTAACAGCTTAACGACACAGCAGCACCTCTCTACGTGCTTTACCTTCATGTCGTCAGCATTGCACGTGAACGTTACCCGCGTGTCGATAAGGTAGTTTAGAAACTTCACGACACTGCGGGACCGTTGTAAAAGCTGCACGTTAAAAACAGCCTCAGTCCGGTGGCGAGGCGAGAAAACAAACCTCCACACCGGGCAGGTATAGCACACTGACTCCGAGGGAGTTATATCGTTGATGTTCTTCACAGTAGAGTTTAGTAACGTACATTTGTTTTTCTTGCTTCCTGGTTGAGTCTCATTGGTCCACGAGAAATAAAAAAAGACACCTACCGATATATGATTGGTCAGAAAGCTAATACAAACAGGTTTGAGCCGATGGGAAACAAGAAGGCGGGACTTTGCTAAACGTCTTTTGACACTAATAATAAAATGTTTTATAACTTTGGAATCATAAAAAGATTATTTACCATAAAAGGATCATGTGTCACCTGTTTCTAATTAACTCTAATGTGCAAAAATGAATGCTTAAATGGCAAAAAGTGCAAATGTACGTTTCTTTGTTGGTGTTGTTTTAGTTTGTTGCAACTCAGTTTTTGTAATGGTTATACTATGTGCAGCTGATTCATGTTAAATTATATAGCAAAAATAATACTATTTTTTATTTATTATTTGAAAAAAAAAGTTGCCATATTATCCTGGGTTAAATGTTTAAGAAATCAGGTCTTAGAAGCACATTTTAAGCATACCTATTATCCTAAAACCTGTCATAGCCATTGATAGCCATTATAATATATTGTGGTAGTAATTGTTCGGTTATATGGTTTAATAATGTTTGTAAAATGGTTGTATCGTATCAAACCTTTTCCATTTAAAATGAGTCAAACAAGACAGATTTAAAGGGTTGTCAAAAATTATTTTTATGCTCAAACTTCACACATATTTGAAAAAACAATATTACCTATAACTTTTGTAATATATACATTACTTCAGAGCTTGATGTAACATAAGAAAAGTCAAATTCTTATTGCAATATATAAATAAGAGCTTATATACAAAAGAATGTATAATATTGCACTACGAGGTAATTCCATGCATATCTTTTGCGAATCCTATTTTTAAGCACCACCACAAGTACTCTCATAGTATCACTGCGTGTTGTGAGCAGCCACTAATCACCAAGTACTCAAGTCATTTCACAGCAATTAACCATCAAGAAAATATGTAGTTTGGCATCCTCACTGTGGACAAGTATGAGTTTGTTAATTCACCTGGCTATGATGACACAGTTAACATATACTGCAATTATTTCACACTGTTCTGTGCTATTAAATAAAGCTACTCACAGCAAAATGTCAGCTAATGCACTTGTGGTCACATTCATATAATTGGCCTGTAGTGGTAAAAAAAACAAAAACATGCACTCTTCAGAACTGTCAGTATCCTTGGATGTAGCAGGCTACTTTTCTCATTTATTAATATGGCACCAAATCTCTGCAGCACTTTCCAGAAAAACGATTGTTGTTGCAAAAACGATGGCAATTCAAGATTTGCACTTCTAAGTAATAGGATAAATATAAAGATATAACGTTTTATCCGTGCCAACAAAGGGGTTTTCCTTAGTTGAGTAAGAGTAACTTCAACTAAAATGACTGTCACTGTAAGTCTACACCAGCAGCTAAAAATAAACCCGGGTCAGAAACTGGTTCACGGCGATGACATGTTCTATATGGCGGACAGAATTCTCTACAGGCTTTAAGTGAAGGTAGAAACCACACCATGAAGATCATTCTCCATACTCAATCTGAGTAATACAGACTGATGATTCATAATTTAATCTTAGACTCTTTGACTCCCTGTGGTATGATCAGTACAACACACGGATTTCTTTGAACGCATGAAGAACATAGGATATATTAACACAGAACACTACTTAAAACACATTTCCTACTGGCACAACCGAAGTCCTAAACATGGTATATGTACTCAGATATCTCTATACGGCAGGTAGTTTCTTGTGGAACAAGTCTTTGTGTGCACAGGCAGCATGGTAAATCTGGTCACGGTTATTTAAAGAACGTGAATCAGTCAATGTACTGGGAGAGCCAGCGGAAACCGTCTCCATAACCCTGTCTCTTCAGAACGCTGCACATGAAAACCTCCATTGGCCTCAAATTCAGCTCCTTCAACGACACTTTGCCCTGGAAAGAAACAAAAGTGCGCATTTAAAAGCACAGATTTTAAATTCACAACACAAACAATTCAACATCCTTTACCTGAACATGCACTGAACGTGTACGATCAGCATCTGAAACCTGTAACTTTTCTGCACGCCGTACAACAAAGGGTGGAGCACTGCGTGATATTTGAAGAGCTGTGGTCTGACTCAGTGACACGGATTACTGGAACATGTCTTCCAAATGTCTCACAATTGCATCCTGCTTCCTTTCGCTCTCCATTTCTCATCTCAGCCTGTTTTCTTGTTTTTTGCCGAGAAACAGCAGGTGGTTGACAAGATTTACACTAATGATGAATAATTTGCATGTGACAGGTGATGTGCCAAATGCCTTTCAACAGCACATTTCCCCCCCGCTGTATTTAACAAGAGCCAGGGTGATTCAATCACAGTTATGCCTGCCCTTGGCAAGTCAGTGATTTAATTTGGAATTAAAGTAACCCGTAGTTTTCAACTACCTCAGAGTGACAGCAGGTGCAGTAACACTGAAAGGTAAGAAGGTCTGGCCTTGCAAGATTTGTGAAGCTCGCTATTGTTATTATGCAGTAAAAGTCAACATGGACACAAATGTACCATTTTTCAAAGTCATAAAGCAGAGTAAGAGTAGTATTACTTTAGCAAATGTGCAACTTTATTGTTCTACTACTAAAAGATTGTACAAAAAAATAAGAAAACATTATAAACTTCAGCCTTCAATCACATAATTTAATTCCACATGTGTTCGTTACCTTTCCGGTTGTTTGTCCATGAAGACCAAACATTCCTCGGAGTGCATCTTCACTGACGGCCTCTGGACGGTCGATCTTGTTCCCCAGGATGAGAACCGGGACGTTTGAGATGGTTTCATCTGTTAACAGGGCCTGCAGAGGGGAAGTGTCAAATATTCATCAAAGGTACCATTCGTATCAGTCAAAGCTATGAACAAGTGTGTAGATATAGAAGTGAAAAACAACACAATTAACTTACATCCAGTTCAACTTTAGCCTCTGCTAGTCGCTCATGGTCAGCACAATCCACCAGGTAGACTATACCGTTTATGGCTGGGAGGTAGTTCTTCCAGATCCTTCGTGCTGTGAGAGCAAAACAAGTTCAGCGTTTATGTAACACGCAAGTGGCAGCTGCCAGTGCATCAAACCGCCTTATACTTATTCCCACCTTGTGTGTGACCTCCGAGGTCAAACGTTGTAAAGGTCATTCCAGCTATGCTGAGCTCCTCGGATGCTGAGGGCAGAGGGGAAGCACCGACTTTAGATAAGCGATGAAGCAAGAAACACAAGGCTGATTGCTGAACTGACAACATGTCAAATGGCTGAATGTACTTGGATGTAGCGTCGGCACGTGCTGTCCCAGCCGGTCATCTCTGAGCATGTGCAGGAGTGTTGTTTTTCCAGCATTGTCTAGTCCAAGGAACACTAGCTTGCCAGTCTTCTTGTACAAACCTGATGATGAAAAGAAAACAAGTGGATGTAAATTTAATGTAAACTCACAATCAACTTGTATTATGTTTTCTATTTCAGGTCTTGAAGAGGATGACGATGGGCAGCAGGAGGAGGACCGGCAGGTTATTGTTTTTGTCATCTTCAGGAATGCCATTAAAGTTATAATCAAACAGTATTATTACACATTTATGCAGATTGATTGGTATCTTTTTATAAATATAGATAATATCAAATATAAATTGAAAGTATGCACAGGTGTGAGTATTTGGGCTGGAATTGGTGAAATATACCAAAATGTAAAAGGAAATACACTTTTAGTGATTCTGAATAACATACAGTGCCAGTCAAAAGTTTGGACACACTTTCCCATTGAAGTGAATGGGAACAAACTTTTGTATTTGTACCAAGCAGAGATCTGCATTGACCTATTCGTTCAAATGCACTGTAAAATTCTCATACTTTGTGCTATTTGTGCTAGGTATTTTGTCTGCAGCCCCATAGTTTCATTGACTTCTGCTGACAAAAAGACAGAAATGTATACAGACTGAAAAAAAACATCAGACATGATGTCTGATACAATGTTTCTGACACTTTGAAAAAAAAAGATTCCCTTCGTGGCAACATCTTATTCAAGCATGAAGTCAGTGTGGTTGTTGGGCTACAGACATTTTTGTTTGGGTCTGTCATTTCAGCCATTTTTGTTCCAAAATAAGGGTGAAGTGGAGGAGGGTAATGTCAAACAGCACAATGTTGTCAGGACTGTTTGAGAATTAATGTTAAATAGCAATTTATTTTGTATGACAAACAAGTTCTGGTGGTTAAGCTCGGATAATACTCTACCTAATAGTTGCAAGACACTGCTGAAGCTCCTGTAGATCCAGTCAAATATAAAAGACATTTCCCTCGACTGCCTGTAATACAGATAATACATTAAAGAAGAACACCGCAGATCATGTTCAAACTGCTGTCAACACCCCTCTCCCGTCACAGCGCATACGTGAGTAAATGAAAGAGTGTATTGCAAGTAAAGACAAATAAATACAGAATTTAACTTAGCGTTGCACTCGGACATGGTTGCATTACAGAATCTAGCACTGAAGCTCATTGTTAATTATTATTTCTAACCCTGGATTACTTTGCTGGTATGTGTAAGCTCTGTGTAATCACTCAAGCTTTAACGCACAAAAGGAAAGGAGGGCAAACTAAACAAAAAAAACTGGCTTTAGATGATTTCTAGATGCTAGTTTGTTCTAAGAGCTGTCTGACTAAGTCACACTGATCTTCCTCTGACTATTTTTATGACAGGTTGTGGCAAGGACACTTGATCTCTGCAGGCACCCCCTGCTTCCCTCTCTTACTCACACTGGCACACACACACCTGTCACTCTCTGTGGGACTTGGTGTGCTAGTTGCAGTGATTAGTGAGGCCTTCAGTGACTAAGGCTTCGGGGAAAGAACCCATTGTTTATTATTTTACCATGCAATGTTTCAGCTGGGTCACGGTAAACACCAAAATGATAAAGTATGGCATTTCCTTCCTACGTCTATGGATTCAATACCATTACACACCATGAGCTGTGGGTCAAGCTAACCCTCAAAAACGTCTCGTCGTATATAGCATCAGGTGTTTATGCAAATCTCAAAGCAGTATTTCCCGAAACAAATATACCCGAATAACGGCATAAAACACGACAGAGCAATAAACTCATGACTAAGCTCCTCAGAAACGACCAGCGTTTTCACTGTTACTGCCACAGTCCGGCCTGTCACGTGTAGCTAGTAGTACCGACATCAGCTGTTATAGAGTAAACAACGATACGTGTGGTAAACAACGTGAGCGCGCAAAAATGTCCAGAACGACTAAAGCAGTAACTTTATAATGTTAGGAAAGCGGTTCAGCAAGCAGAGAAGAAGAATTAAGCAGACGTGTGAAACTAGAACAAAGGAAACTTAATATATAAATTGGGGAGGTATTACCTTGCTCTCCCGAATTTATGAGGTGCCCGTCTGTGGGTTTATCGTCCAGCCTCAGCCTGTCCCGTCGAGCGACGTGAAGCACACAAGTTTGACAGTTAACCGGAAACACGTCACTACGATGGCTACTATTGCGGCAGCCTGTTCTTTCTTTACAAATGATTTAAAATAATTACTGACAATACCGCACTCTTGTCTTTGACAGTAAATATTTGACTGTAAAATGTTTTGGCAGATTTTATATGTTATTTTCTACAATATAAACACATCCAGTGGTCGAAGGGACAAAATACATTTATTTTTGGACGGTCTTTCTCTACAGCATCTAATGTAAGGGCACAAAGATTGATTTCATTTCAAATATTGTGATACTGCTGAGTAGATTTTAGTCACAAATATTGATATTCTTAATATCTGTGTGCTACTTCCCTTTAAGCCTTTACACGTTTGCTTGAAAAAAAAAGAGTATTTATACAATTAAATGTCGTAACTAAAATGTTTTAGATTTAGATTTCCCCCCCCTTTATTGTTTACCATTTTTACTATTTTCCACTATTATGAACAGGAAAATAAAAGGAGCACAAAGCCTGACCGTACACATTTGTGACAAACATTTAAGCCAAAGGAATGACCTCACACATTATAAATAGCCATCCATGAAAAATGAAAGCTAATGTAGGCTGAACACTAGGTGGCAATATAACAATGACAGACGTTTAGTTCACTGACTGGTGTTAAAGAAACTAAAATACAGCAAGTCTCACACTTTTGCTGCAACAATGTAAATTTCTCCATTGCGAGACTGTTAAAGGATTTCGGCTACTAATTTAGAATAAACTCTGTAACAGACAAGTCTTATGCAAATAACTTATTTTTCAGTGCAGTGTTGTGGGGGAGAAAAATAAAATCATACGATGATAATTTAACCAGAGAAACTTTATTAAAGCAGTTCAGTTTCATACAAGGCCACAAGTATCTAACACGCATATCCCATACTTTATTTATGACAGCACATCTCCAAGGACATTTTTGTTAAATAAGTGAAAATTCATTGGTCAAGACATGAGTACCTTTTTTTTTTTTAAACCAATCTCTTTTTCTACAGTATCTAACCACTATCTCTCCATCTACAGGAAAACAGCCAGCCCAGACACAGCCATCCATGTCGCATCCCGCCATCCCATTGGTTCCTAATGTAAGACCACCTTCGAGTAGTCCTATGAGAGATGAGCCTTTCGCTCTGCTCCAATCTCCAAACATCTCCTGGTTTACTTCCTGTCGTAGTAGAACCATTTATCTACTGCAAATGAAAACATCACAGTCATAATCCCACATCTGATCAATCAAGTTCAGCAGAAATTCAACAATCTGCATGTTATTCAGGGGAAAACCTTTGGAAACACTACCTGATGAGGGGATAGGTTCTTCTTTTCCACAAGGACTTGTCTAAAAATAGAATGAAGTATCAGTTATGAAATAATAATCAAGGATGAATGAGGCCTGGTGTCGAAATTTCAGATGTCATTATGTTGGGGAAAGGGAACGAACTAAATCTTACTTCACCAACAGCAGCTGTAGCCTCATCCACCGAGCAGCAGTAAGGGCTGTCGCCAGTCGAGACACATGTGTTTTTGCTGTATTGTGTGATAACACGTAGTCATTAACATAGTCAAGAAGCCATACATGCTTTCATTTCAGTGTACATTTGTTCACAAAGCAACTCTATTTCTAGCCGTAGTCAAAGCAGCAAGAACAGGATTTACCATTTCAGTTCACCGGCATTGGTCTTTTGGGAAATGAGGGCTTTCCAGAAGTTGTGAGTGCTTTTGATTACTTTAATGGCAAAGTCCTGAAACACACAAAAAAAAGTTTTTACAGTCAACTATAACATTTATGCAAGAAAGTTTGTCACACGGTCATAATCTGCGATTCCTTGAAAGTGTTCTTTCTCACAGCACAGTGAGTTAACAGTTCGAAAGGGAGCAAGGCAACAGTGAAAATGGTGGCTAAGCAAGGTTTGTTATGAGGAGACCTTGTCTTTGAACTCCTCGTTGAAAGCAAACCGGTTCTCTGGTTTCCCATCTGGGACTTTGTACCTCCTGAACCAGTCCACCGTGGCCTCCAGATAACCAGGTTTCAGGCGCTGGACATCGCTGATGTCTGAACATTGACAACGAAACAAGTTCAGTTTGACAGACGCAGGAAAGACACTCAGACTGAATAAAAAGGAGGGGGGCTTAAAGAAATTGAGGCGCTTACTGTTGAACTCGTTGGCTTCAGGGTCCTCTACATTGATTGCAATCACTTTCCAATCAGTCTCACCCTCATCGATCATGGCCAGAATCCCGAGCACCTTCACTTTGATTATCTCCCCACGGGAACACACCTAGAGAAAATATTACAATTCACAATTCATCTTCTGCTGTCACCAGTAGTACACAACAAACAATGAAATCGATAATCAGCGTGAATTAATGACCTAGTGAACAATAAGGATGTAAAAACCCATCAGCCGGCGTTGTACCTTACTGCCGATTTCACAGACATCAATGGGGTCGTTGTCACCGCAGCAGTCGGTGTCTCCATCTTTGTGTGCGGGATCTTCCCATGTCTGAAGCATCACAAAGCAAAGCATGCGGGCTGAGTTAAGTGCGGCTACTGGACGTTTGCTGCTGTGCATTTTAAACGTCGCCGTGCTGGTCTCCCGCGAGCACAGTTTGGAAATCTTGCAAATAAAAAAAAAACTAACCTGAGGAATGGCTCCATAGTTCCATATGTAGCCCTTATGCGGGAAAACATTGGCAACATATCGCAACTTGCCCTTTTTCACGTCTTGCTTTATTGGGTTCAAGAAGTCTTTTGTAGCAATCTGAAAAGAAAATGTATTGTTGTTACTTTTAAAGACACAAGACTAATTTTAAGACTAATTAATTCATTTTAAAGGGCATTTGTGGTGTCTTATTGCAATAGAGGAACTTCACATTTATACCCAGTTGCAGTTAAATACATTATATGACTAAATTCACATTAAATATTCTCATTATTTAAATAATAACAATGTTATATATAAATATATATATATAATATAAATATAATAAATAACAATCAATGTTTAATCTTTTTTAACTTTCAGCTTGTTCTTTTATGGGTTAAAAGACATGATATGTCGAACCTGTTGAACCTGTTGAACAAACTGATAAATACACTTTGGTCATGCAGAAGCCCAAACTGCTAAAACTTGATCCGAAAGTTGATGGCGGTGGAAGATTATTTGAGACTCATACCTCCATCTTTGCATTTGTCCATCTTGGTACTTCAACAACCACGTGAAATATGTTCTGTTAGAGACAAAAATCTGTCATAATTATCATTAAATATATTCTGAAATAGTATATGAATTAAGTCAAAACGCATATCGTTTACACAAATGCGCTACATTCTGGATTTCACTTTGATAAACACTTTTCCATAAACAGGATTCATTGTTTCAGAGAGATAAGATAATAGATATTCCACTGCAATCACAAGAGATATTGACACAGCAATGAGAAAATAAAGAGTAAAGGCCATTGCCTTGGCAAATAGACTATGACCTTGCTATTCTGGAGAGAATTGCTTATACAGTCCAATGTCTGTAATGTCTGAGGCTGTAGTTAACTGCAAAACGACACATTTGTGACAGCACCGCAGGTGGCATTTAACCAGCGGGTAAGGTTTAAAGGGTACGCACATCAAAAGTGACCGTACCTGACTCTCATCAGCATATATTGGTATGTCGTGGAACGGTGAGACGTACTTTCCTTCAGCATTTTCTGTAAGACAGTCGGATTAAACACTCCATGAATCTGACACGCGTGAGATACAAGCAGCTTTAATCTATCTTATGTCAACATGTGAGCGTCCCACAGCAGCAAATATGATGTCATCGTGTCCATGTGAATTGCTAATAGAGTACACAGTTTTTCTTTACTGCTTACTTTCACTTCTGGCTGAGGGTGTGCCAATAAGTTGCTTGGTGATCTTGACAAAAAAAACACAGGTTACTGTTGATGGATTTTTGTCTGTATAGCAACAGTTATGAGAAACTGTATATTTCTCACGGCCTCTGCCCGTTTATGGCTCAACGGCCAATCTGGACAGTGCACACGTAATAGAGCAGGTGGCTGCTTACAGTTACTACTACTTTACTAACGTTGGCTGAGCACACAGGCTTATTTTACACATATGCCATTATTGTAAGGACTATGATCTGCAACCAGAGACCTCAAAAGTCTTGCATTGTGATGATTAAGACAAGTCACTTGAGATCATTCTGACAGACCTGAGACTTGATTTGTCTTTTCAAAACAATGACAGTCAGCATGCTGTCCAACAGGTTAACAACTCTCAGTCAGATCAATATCAAAGGGTTCATGCGGGTATTATAAGAGAGGGCGTTGTCCCACCAACTGCACGGTTTTATGACAGCACGCCAGGTGACGTGTTCAAGACTTACCGAAATAAACAACTTCCTTCAGCAAAGTTTAGCCAGGAATAGTGGATGGTGTTAGGTCAACAGTAACGCATATACTGTATATTAGAAACCAAATCATCTTACTTGGGACCGGTGTTACCCGATAGCACCGGCGCGACTGGTTGGCTCAACTCTAACCGGGTCAGACGACTAACCAAAACAAATGAAGATTCGTGTGTAACTTCCAGCGTAAGAACACATGTTAACAATATTAATCCTGTGATGCCGCAAACAATAAACGAAGTGACACGTGGGAGGTCGCGGCTGGCCTGTGGGGTCTGGGGACAGCTCTCAAAGTAGCAAAGTGAGATTTCATGATTTCTACTTACTGAAGAACAAGCGGTAGTTCAGGGAGTTCGGGTTTCCTCTCTCTTCCACCGTGAAGCTCATGTTTAAGTGCTGGTTGGTGTTGCTGTCTGGCTCTGAGGTGGAGGATGGCGGAGGACGGAGACGTCGGTGCTGGGTAGTGAGTAGAGTAGACAGAGAGAGCACAGCGCATGCGCACTTTGCCACTGATGCCTTCAGGAGCTATCGGAAATATCAAAACACAATTTATGATATATATATATATATATATATATATATATATATATATATGTGTGATCACAGATGATTTCTTTGCCGTGCAAAAGAATGAGCGGTATTAAGTAAATAGTACTTACTTTTCTGTATTGCAGTTAACGAATTAATGAAATAATCAGGGGTGGCGTGGTGGTACAGTGGTTAGCATTACTCACAGCCAGCCTACCTTCTGTGGCCCTTGATCAGGGTGTGAGTGTTATCTCTTCAGGATGAATCATGATCCAGAACAGACTCTCGCGATAAACTGACCATGTTCTGTTTAATAATTAAATAATTTTGCCGAATGACTATAGTACTATAAAGTACTATATGTCCTCAAACTCACAAGATTTGTGTCAAATATAAGCATTTTGACTCATTATTTATAGGCACAGACAAGAAAAACGTTTCCTGGAGCAGGTCTGAAATTGTTGAAACATGAAACCATGTATTTTAGTAACTTTATTATAATTATTTACACTCATTAATGGTTTTCATTGATCAAGTATTGTTATTTTAAATGGTTGTAATGCTATTCATTAAGCTATCTAACTAATCAGTAATTGTACAAATAAACCCTGTAAACACTGTAATCTTCTGTAATTCATTTTATTACTAACAGTATAGAGGTTATGATCTCCCATAGCTCCATAAAAATTAACATCAGGCACATTAGTGATTGGACCAAAAACAAGAAGCAGTACAATCAAGTAAGAAAAACTGGGTCCTAATCTTGTATTTAAATTCTAAATCTTGTGTTTCCATATTACTAAAGTGGAAATGTTGCCAACTCGATCAAGCAGCTACAGCCATTCTGTATTTTGTCCTGTGGAAGAAATTACGAGAAGCCCTCGAACGCAGCATCAAACCAGTGCGTTTGATTAGACTTCAATAGTTTGACAGCTAAGCTAGTTATAATTTGTTAACGTTGAGCAATTAGGAACCTCAAAAAGTATAAATATACGTGGACATTTCAATTATTTAAGTTCCCTTTAATTTCCACTCGATTTTGCGGAATAAAGTGATCTGTATGCTTGTTTGAAGCCCTTTGGCTCATGCGCACAATGGCAGCATTTGTGCTAGCTAACAATTTCAATTTTAGCAAAGAATGAGAAGAACATTCAGGCCTTCGTCGTTACATTTAGATTTATTGTGAGGCCAATTATTCATGTTGTGAACGTTTTGGGTGTCGTTTTACAGATTGAGTTCAGGTTAGGTAGAAATCATCACACCGAAGCCAAATCTGTAAACGAAAACGCGACAATAAAAATTACAGATGTTTCGTAAAGTAAAAAAAAAAGTAGGCGGGCACCATATGACTTCACATCCGCCCGCAGCTTGTCGTGCTTCCTGCCTTGGTGAGGGAGGGGACGGTGCTGACGGCTGGGAGGACGACAGGAGAGACAAGAAAGCTTTTGGGGAGATTTAAGAGAGTGGGGAACGGCCCGGGTTTCCACCGTCCGTCGGGATTTAAACACCCCAATTTTCTGTAGCTGCTGCATTTGTCACCTAATCGGCGCTGAAAATGTCGACCAGTCGTCAGCTTAGCGAGAGCAGGGCCATCCCGACCAGGACGGTGTTGATCAACGACACAACGCAGCTACCTCATGACTATTGTACCACCCCTGGAGGCACTTTATTCTCTACCACTCCCGGAGGTAAGGGGATGTCCCGTTTACGTTATCCAATTTTGTAAGGAAATGGAGGATAATTAGCCCTGTGTGCTCTCATCAACCCTTTAACTGCCCATGTCACTGTGGCCTAGGCTGCCTTGTCATCTTGATCAAAATAAAAACAAAGCTTAGCCCCGCCTCTGTGCTCTCTACCTGCTGCCTGATTGGCCGCTTTGCAGCGCAGAGATTCCGATAAATGCCTCGAAACCTATATTATATTGACAGAAGGTGAAAATGTTGCGTTTGCCGCCCATGTCAGACAGGAATGTGATAAACACCGGTGTAAAGCATATACTGTACATCAGCTGTGTATCATATTGTTTGGAGTATAGCCAGATTGCAATAAAAGATTCATTTCAGTGCGTATAAAAGGCCCTTCGAAATAAGGAAGTACAATAATTGTGGCAAGGATACTGTACACATGCATAAAACACTGTGTTACTGACATGTCTTATATCTGTGCAGAAAGAGTCTTTCTGCCAAGGGATTTTGTTTGATATTTTTGTCAACAGATATTCGGTTTACAATGATATAAAACGAGCAAATCTGCACACAAGAATAGAATCTGTGGCGTTATTGCATGAAAAAATGACTCCAGGATGAATTGATTGTTATAGTATTAGCCTATAGAATTTCTGTAGATCAGCAGAGCAATTAATTGACTAATCATTAGGATGAGTATTATTTAAAGCTGTAGTTTCCAAACTGGGGGAATAAAGCCATTACAGTAGGACACACAGAGAAAAATGATGAAGTGAAACTAGAGTAGAACTGCCTTTTTTTTCACTCAGAAAGCAAACAAGTACCAGATAGATACGTTTTTGACAAAAAGACAAACTTTTTTAGGGGGGTTGGAAATTTGATGTTAATTTGGACTTGTTTTATTTATTCATTTTTAGTTTTAAAGCCCTGCACAGAACAGTCTGGACAAGGTGGGGATAACAAGTGGTTTAACTAGAGAATGCTTGTTGTAGGTAAGGTAGATGCTTATTGACAGGGTGACTGACACTTGAATCTGGGCTCTGTGGATGAAGACCAGCCTTTTGGCTCATAAAACATTTGATAGCACCTCGTTAGACGTTTCCTCGGACAGAGAATGAGCAACCTGAAACCTGATATGCTTCTTGTTTGCAGGAACCCGGATCATCTATGACCGCAAGTTCCTGTTGGACAGGCGCAATTCTCCCATTGCGCAGACTGCCCCAGCTCACCTGCCTGTCATCCCCGGAGTGACCAGCTTAAATGTCCTGAGTGAGAACAAGAAGAATGAAGCCAACAACCAAATCAACAACCATGATGGCAAACCCACAACCGGTAAGAGTCACAGTATGGATTGAGTAACCGACTTGTGTAATAGGACCTGTTTTATTTGAATTAGTCAGCAATCCCTCTCTTCTCCAACATGTGACAAACACACCCTCTGCTGTTGTAATGTTTTTCCTCCACTTAATAACCACCACGATAATTAAACATCCCGGCCTGCTTTGGATGTGTCTCAACACCTTGCTGTCTTTTTCTTCTTGTGTTTGTTTTCAAGGTGATGATTCTCAATTTGAAATGGACATCTAACAGACTGGAACCACACCAGCATAAGCAAATGACCTGGCATCAAACGTGCCAGTGGCTTGGCTTGTAGAAAACAATGTTGTGAGCCCTCATGGCAGCCATCTTCTTTAGTTCTCTGTCTCGCTGCTGGATGTAATGTGTGTAAACCATGGGCATTCAGTATATCATACATACAGGTACAGTGCGGCCAACGCTGGAAACTAGGTTTATTTGTATAGATTTCCGTGGTGACAAATCGACAACCACACAGTGAGGGAGCGGGCCTCAATGTTACGAACGCAGACACATTGTCCAGTTACAGTGGAAACCGCTTACAGTGATCACGGTTTCAGTGATCCGCCGCTCACGATACTTTGCCAGTGACCCGTCTGCCTCCGGCCGGCCACCTGTGGCTGGTGCTGTGTGCACATTGGAATCAGGACAGGGGGGAAAAAAAGAATAATTTTCTCTCAATGAAAAACGTAGCCTCCCCGAAGCTTATAACAAACGAGCCAATTAGACGCAGCAGCAAAAACGCGGTGTTCCTCAGGCTACAGTCATTTAATTTGTACAGCAATTTGAAAAGCGTTTGAAAAAGCTGTGCTGTGTTTTGAAACGGAGTAAAATTCAGTAAATAGCGAAGCTCTCCGTTTCATCACTTTATAGTTATGTAGGCAATAAAAAATGTCAATTTAGATGGTTATCTGCATAAGAACCATAGATAAAGAAACAAAATCGAGGTTCGAAAAAACCAGCCACTCATAGCGATCAATTTGACCCGGACAGACGTAATCACTACAAGCGGTTTCTACTGTAGAAGATTGCAGCGTTCATCTTGCAGCTTTCTGCGAGCCAGGATCCTTAACAGAGCACACTGTAAAACTGATAATATTCCAAGTTCATTGGGGGGAGGAAGTGGTCATTTTTATTATAGGCCTTAGAATCAGTTGAAAGCTTTGATATTCATCACAGTCTTTGGTTTTGAATACCCTTGTAAGCATGTTATTTAAATGACTTTAAATTTTTTGATTTTTTGGAACTACTTGAAAAGCTCCACAATCTATTAGCGGTTGTTTGGTCTGCTTAGTTTCCCGTGATGGTATGTAAAGGGATTTTATCTTCTTTTTATTTGGTAATTGGGTGAAGATTTCGTGCAATTCCAAGATTTTAGTTCCCATTACCAACGGTGTAAGTTTCCAATTTTCAGGGAAAACACTTTTTTAATGAATTTTAGGCCGCAATTTAATTGTTTTGTAATAATCAAATGATTGTATTTCCCACTATCATGTAGAGCTAATTATAAATCCGGCAACTGACAACAATTAATTTGGAATTACATTTGAGTATAATGTAAGATATCCCTTCATTCATCCCTAGCGGTTAGTACAGATAAGTATAGAAGTCAAATAATAAATAACAGAGGTATATAAAAACTAGAAAAAGAAAGATTACCAAATAGAAACTATACACAAGCATTTAATGCTTGCACATAAAATCAAGCAACTCGATTCATCACTGTTGTGACCTTGCTATAAATCTACTTACACATTTCTCTCCTGCCAAGAAAGGGAAATAGAGCTTTTCTCCAGATTTGATGGTTTGATTTAACTGGTTTGTTGTGTTGGCAGGAGCGTTGTGTTCATGATTTGATAAAGGTCATTCTTGGCAAAATCTGTCCGGTGTTTCTGAACATCCACACCAGATGAACATCTAGATTAATGTGGAAATGCTTAATATCCCAATAGTAGTTTTGGGAAGATTTTATGAAAAACTTGAAATAATCCAGATATTTTGTATGCATTTTATTTTTTAATACAGTTTCTTAGTATTGAGGGTATTTGTTTGGGTACGAGCACTGTCAAGCTTTTGGATTTGTTTGTGTGCGTGTGTGTCAAGGAACCAGAAAACATTGTTTGCATCAGGCTTGATAGACGCTGTCCCTTAAATCTACAAATTTGTCCCCATTGTCCGAAATCCACATTACATTACCTTTTTCTTTCCACGTGTCATGTCTGCCCATGCCTTACTTGACATCAAATGCAGTATCTCAAACTAGGTTCCTTGTCATCAATTCGTACTTTCCAACAGATGTTTATTTTTTCACTGTAATACAGAACAGGTAACATTGTACTTAGAAATTGAGCAAAACAAATACTTTTTATGGATTTCCTTTCTCAAGCAGCTGTGAAGTTTGAAAGTTTGATGGCATACATCTCATTTTGGGATTTTGAAGTTCAGATGGTGATGTGGTTAAACGAGGGCCACATGCTTAATTAGTCAGAGTATATATATATATATATATATATATATATATATATATAAAAACACACCACAATCCTAGTCCTGTCTGCTAATAGTACTCTGTCCAAGTAGCATCTCTGAACTTGGCAAATAAAACCCCACGAAGTTCCTGTTTTTCATTCTAAATTCCTTCATACCACATGTTTCTTTCTCTGTATGACTGGAACCACTGAATGGCTGAAATGATGTCTATCAAAGATTTTCTTTTTTTCTTTTTGGCTTCGTAATTCATTCTGGCCATGATTGGTGACAAACGCGTCGAGGGGTTGCTCGAACCCAATTTGCATTGCACATTTTTGGCGACAAAGATCTTTATATTATGACATCATAGTTCGGATTGCAGATTTATTTCAAATCCGTTTGTTTTGACGATGAGGGCTTAACATTGTGTGTTGAAAGAGATTTGAAACAAACTTACTGTAACTTTCTGTTCTGATTTTAAGTAACTTAATTTCAAATGAAACTCCAATGCCAGTGGACACTTTTGCTGCAAGATCAATAAAGTTCTGTAACAAAGAAAATGACATGTTGTGTTTAATCGTCTCCGTTTTGGGTTTTTGTTTTAGCTATTTTGACAGAGACTAAAAACAGGGATGGATTCAGTTAACGTGACTCCTGTATGTTCACCGTGTTTTTGTTTTTTACCACAATGTTTCATAGTCTCAGTAACACTGATTCATGCTGTGCAACAGAGTGGAGCCCTCTTTCCACATCTGAAATGTCACATCACAAGTACTCATTAACAAACTAAAAATAAAACCTCTTTGTAAACATTTTGTGTTATTGCACCCACTCATTTTCTTATTTGTGGGAGTCTGATTTACTAACCGTTAATATCTCTCTCTAACAGACCTATGCTGCATGTAATTTAGTGAAATGCTTAAAGATGCGTTCCACTTGTCAACATAAAGTGTGACTTCAACTGACGGTATGGATCGGGTAAGGACAGTGGGGATGGGAGGCAGCAGGTGAACAGCAAATGTTGGCCCTTGCCCCTCCCAACAGGTGTATCCGGACATGCGTATGTCCAAAGTACAATTCTTGTGTGCATTTTCATTATGCAACCAGCTAATATTCAGACGCTGCATGACTGACGCCCAGCGGACCAAAGAGGAAGCGCAGGTGGCGTTTCCCTAAATGTCAGTTTACCCATAGCACTTCACAATCTACGGCCCAGTGTCTGCTTTTACGTCAAAGTTCGTGCGTCTTGTTGTTCTGTTCAGCATGAACGCTGAAAACCCACCGAAATGTTTTGGCGGCGAAAAAAAGAATCAGGCTTTGCCTAAACACGCTAATCTTAAAGGATCCGTTTTTGTAATTAATTTGAAATACTATCATGTACTAGCTATATATCACGTTTACTGAAACAAGCATTAAAAAAAATATTTCGCTGCGTTGTTAAATTGTGTTAATGTTTTTACATCAGGCAAAACATGAACATGCCCACGCAGTTTTCTGCAGGCATTTATCCGGTCGCCTGCTGGTCCTTCCTCCTTTTCTACGTCCCTGAGTGAGGCCGGCGTCAAGATGGTGAGTCTTCTGGCAAAAATTACAAGTAAAATCCGTTGATCATCGAGGCCATCCGTCCATCTGCGCACATGTCATGCCTATAAAGTGATCATTTAAGTCAGTGTTATAATAAACTGTCAAAATTGATGTGATAAGAAACTATGAGAGGAAATGCAGCGACACCATCCAAATGCTATCCCGACTGACGTCTGTCCGGATGCTACACACACTGTATTTACCTGTTTGGGGATGGCTTGTATAGTTGCCAATACGTATTATCCTTTTTATTTTTATTCACTCCACAATCACTTTAACCTGCACAGTTGCTTAAAGACACACTATAGTATTTAGACGCTAATTAGTAGTCAATATAGGAACGTGAAGTCCTAGCTCCAAGTGGCTAACGTTAGCATACAGTATACTGATAGCCACGGCAAGGCCCTCATCGTAAATGATCAAGCATGTTGAATAGCAATGGTACTACTCGGTTTAATTGTTCGTAAAACTGACTGAATTGAGGCCGTGAAAGCGGTAGGCAAGATCATGTGAATGAAATCGTGGTATCTTGTGGGTTAAGCTGCAACACAATGCTGGAGCTTTGTTTTGAGTGTTGAGACCTGGAGTTAAAGGCTGCAAATTCAGTAGTTGTTGAAATACTGTCTGGTAATGAACATCATCTTCACCTTCTACCCTCTCTCATCTTCAGAATGACACAGTAACAGTCAGGTCCCGCAAGTTCATGACGAACCGGCTGCTTCAAAGGAAGCAAATGGTAAGATTTTGTTCGTTGTGTTGATGCATTTCCTGTCATACATTCGTGTATTCACTGCCTGTCGTCTTTTGTAGGTCGTTGACGTTCTGCATCCTGGCAAGGCCACAGTCCCCAAGACTGAAATCAGGGAGAAACTTGCCAAGATGTACAAGACCACCCCTGATGTCGTGTTCGTGTTTGGCTTCAGGACTCAGTTTGGTGGCGGCAAGACAACAGGCTTTGCCATGGTGTACGACTCCCTAGACTACGCCAAGAAGAACGAGCCCAAACACAGACTGGCCAGGGTGAGTTTTGAACCGTTTAAGTGTCTACACAAATGCCTGGATAGTTGTAGTCACAGACAATGATCAGAGAGCTCTTTTTTGTTGTTGTTGTGTTTTTTTAGTAAAAGACATCTGTTTTTCAGCCAGGCTCTTAGTTGTCAGCTACTGAAATTGCCTATATGCATCACGTTAATTATAAATGTTAAAGTTATGATGCGTTACACCATGAAATGAAACAGCCCTTTCATTGTGAGCCAGTTTATTTCACTGTTTAAGGGAGACAAGTCTTAAAACTGTCACTAGTCCATTGGGATATAGTACAGATGAGCTGTTGCTACAAGTAATGGACAAAATAGTGTGGTCATTGCTAAGATTCATAAATGACGACGTGGTAAAATGAAACGCTTCTTTCGTTGGTGCTCCTCAGCATGGTCTCTATGAGAAAAAGAAGACCTCAAGGAAACAGCGCAAGGAACGCAAGAACAGAATGAAGAAAGTACGAGGCATCAAGAAGGCCAGTGTGGGCGCTGCTGGCAAAAAGGTATTGTGGCGGTTTCATATGCTTTGTAGTCTACTCTTGGCTCTGAATACAAAATTATAAAGTATTCCACAGAGAAATGGAATTTATTTATTGTCTTTCCTGATCTAAGACGAGGCGGCAGAAAAATAAGGGATGTGTCACTTAATTCGATGCACAGGATTCTGTCTTGAGTTTCATTGCACACCTGTTCTTTTTCCCTACCCTGCTAATCTTTGTTTTTCACAACACTTTTAATTTCCTTTTGTCATCTTTCCAATCGTATCCAATGTTCTTCGGGAACTATAGAAGGTAAATGTTGTTCATGAATAGACTAACTGCAGTGTGCAGATAATCCGGGAGTGATAGTAAAGCTAACTCGTCCCTCTACACCCTCACCTGCCCACCTGAGAGCCAAAGCCTTAATGCCTTTTCCTCTGGGTGTACGTGATGCATCCAATATGAAAGGATTTGACTCACTGGTTAATGCTCACTTGGAGATTCATTCCCTTAATACTAATGATTACTAGCTGAAAACTAAGTGTTGTAGACCCTGTTTTGTTAACTCAGACAGTGTGTGGAGATTCTACAACCAATAAAGAAAAGGACTTTTAAAATCCACTACTAATTAGTGAAATCCCTGCATACTCCTGTACCCTTTATGGCACCACTGGCCTAAAGTCACCTAGAACAGATCTCTGCCACCACGCATCCATTCAGAGATCTCTTCTACTCCACGTTTCAGTTTTTTAAACATGTTAACATTATTTTGTTCCATCTTTTCTTCTTGATTTTGCTTCCCATGGATTTCTTTTGCAGAAATGAAGTGTCAGTACGCAGGTATCGAAGCAGTAAACACATGGTGTGCCACTGTGTTGCACATCAAAAGCTGATGGCTCTTGAGCTGTGCCATGCATGTCACGCCCCAACTTTCCCCTGCAGTTTTCCTTCAGTGTCCCCACTCCCTTCCCATGTTGTTCCCTGCTAATAGGTTTTCCCTCTACCCCGGTATTTTGTACCACTGTCTCCGCTAAAATGGGCATATCTATTTAGGCTTTACCCACTCTGGCTTCCATTTAAACAGACATGAGTGCTTTGACTATGCTTCAGATCTGTAGTTACTAGAATCAGAACTAGAGTGTAGCTTGTGGATCTTAGTTCTTTTTAGTTTGAGTGTGGGACATCTGAACTAAAAGCCTGTCAGTGTGTGAATTTCTGACTGAAATTCTTTTACAGAGCTTTAAACTACAATGTTGGGGTTAACATTGTTGCCTAAATATTCTATTAACGGAACAAAAATTGAGACATAATTTGCACTCTTCAACTTAAGATCACTTACATTGTCAAAGTTTCTTGTTTTGTTGTTTGCCATGTATTAATTCTGCTGTTTTCTCCCTACAGTGAGCCTGAACAGCCAGGAAGGGTCTCCGTGCTCAAGATGTTCTTGTATATTGTCATCAAATAAAGTTTGAAAAAAAATCAGGAAAAAAATCTTTGGTCCTGGGTATATTTATTTGAACAACCATCATTTTCTGATGCCTATATTTTTGAGTTAAACTCGTATGTTTTATATTTGTGACTAACCTAATCAGAAGGCGCGAGGGTGTCTCCATAAAATTCTGAATTCACTCCTCCAGGTGACTTGCGTTGCTTTTGTGGGCTGCTGAACGAAGGCTTCCCACAGCAGCTTCATGTGGCTTTGGCATCAGTATATTGCATTTGTAAAGGTTCTAGGGTGGTTTCCAGTACCAACTACATTATTCACTGTAAGCAACTTAACTTGCAGAACCATGAACATTGTTGATGGTGACATCTAGTGGTTTTGCACATGCATTACTTCAAAGCAGCCAAATAACTGATCTGGTTGTCACCAATTTACTGATGGGCTTGATAAAAATGTAATGACTTACTGGGATCATTACGTTTTGTTTGAATTATTATTATTTATATAACTTTTTAAAGACTTCCTCAAAAGGTGCTGACCACCTTGATGCGCATTTGAATTTAGTTTTATAGATGTAGCTGCAGTAACCCAAATGGCCACACGAGGACTCCCTTCATTGAAGAAATACAAACCAAGTTAAATACACAGAAGTCATTAGTGAAGTATTTACCTGTTGGATGAAGTATTCACCTCTAGATTATCCTAAAGGCAAAGCCCCCGATGGCTAAATTGTACTAATGCAGATAAGCCAGTCTGTGTGTTGACTTTTGCCTTTTCCCGTTTATAAACACCATTTGGAACAGAATAGATATCCCTCTTTGCAGCGTGACCTTTTAAGATAATTTGCATAGAAATACCCTGAGAGAATGGAGAAAATGAAGTGATTAAAATGCCAGGGAATGGTCTGTCCTCAGGGTACCCCCCTGCCCACGCCTGCCTCCCGAAGTCTCCCATTCTGTTATAGATATCAGCATTTCCTCGTGCTGCAAGCGCATTTGCCCGTGTATGTTTATATCCCACAAGGAGCTGAAGAGGTAAAGCTAAAGTGTTAATGGGAGATAGAGTTCTCCAATAATGAATATCATGGAACAACAACAAAAAAAATCCAATCTTGCATGCACTGAAATGTTAAAAATGACAACTTGCACCCATCACTTTCAGGCAACGCCCTCTACAAGAGCATTATACAAAGTGCTGGGACTACTTTGTCCGACTTAATGCAACACCAGCAGATTATGGACTGCACTCAAGCTCTTATACGTATTGTCTACAATAATTGTCTACAACCCTGCAATTTGACATATTTTCATGCCATATAAAGTCTTGAATGTAGGCCAGGCATGTCTCCACCAGTGTCCTCAGTGCCTACATCACCAGGAGAAAAAAAAGGAAAAGCAGTAGCTTGGAGGAACTTCCATTGACACATTTTGAGTTGTGGGCTCTTCCCAGTAGAAAGAGGCCTATATATACCCAACATCCCCTGTGGGCTTTTCTTCAAACGATGCCAGCCAGCCAAAATTAAACACTTGACAGTTTATCAAGATAATTTGGACTCCAAACACAACAGAAACTGGGCGTACTGTATCAAGACCCCATTGATTAAGTGGACAGTCGACTGGTGTAAAGGTGAATGTATTATTATTATTTTCCTGCAGCGCGCAGGGACATCTAACATGTTGGTGCCCACATAATGCTACTTTTCCTTTTCCCTCAACAGAATCGTGAAGCCACCATGACCCAGAAAAAAAGCGGGCAGATTCATTTATTTCATCTGTGTTGGTGCCACTGTAGAGGATGAGAGTGGGTGGGTGACTGTTGCACAGGTGTGTGGAGGAGAGAAAACGTGCAGGGGACAGACAGCGGGGTCTCTCACGACTCCTCGGTGCTCGACTGGTGTGTGGTTGTGGGAGGTTTGACATAAGTGGAGCTTTCAACCCGGGGACTGGTAACAGATGGTGTTGGGAAATTAAGCGCCTCTCTCCACAGCCCTGTCGGTCCGTCCCAGGAGCCGCTGCCTCTCTGTCTTTGTCTCTCTTCTTCACTCCCCGCAGCCTCTTTTTTTTCTTCCAGCTCTCACTCATTCTTCTCGCTTCTGCTTTCTTATCTTCTAGCCCCCCCACCCCCACCCCTTCCTTTATTTCAGTTGCTGGACGAGTGAAATCAGTTTCCCAACACGCTCCTCCTGTGTTTTTGTTAAGACGGGGGTGACATCAGGGGGATGGTTAGCAGGCTGATGCAATAAGCAGGGTGTTGTTGGGAGAGCGATGGGAAGAAATACACAAACAAGAGGACACAAAAGAGGGGTTAGTGATGTGAGCCGCGATGAGCTAAAGGGTTGAGGATGGAGACGAGAGACAAGTGGTCAGACGGTGATTTATGACGTTGGGCTGCAGAGCAAATGCAATTCAGGCTGTTACGTTTGCAGGCACACTGTACGGCGGCCGCTTAGCATCAGGAGACTGTGCCGAGGGCCTCCAGGGACCCCCACACACCAAATAAAACCAGATAAAGGACTATATTCACCTCTGATTTCCTTTAGGGCAGCAAGGAGAATATTCCTCTACCTACGTGTGCAACAAAGGTGTTTTTGCTGTCAGCTGTATGATAGATGGTTATGAGAAACACATGTTTACGCCCCTCACAACAGGTGCGGTTTTAATGGCCTGTCTCTCTCCATGCAGAGAGTTGAGTTGTGGTGTTACAAGGAGAGAAATGGACAGAATTCCTGATCACTCGCTGCGTGTTTTGGCCATGCAGATATCAATGGCTGCAAAAGATGTCAAAGACCTGCGTTTGTTTTGCAACGATCAACTCCAAACTGTTATGTTTTCAATGGCACTGTGATCATCTTTTGCAAGGGGCAACTTGGTGCTGTAAAGTGTGGCCGGGCATTCGAGGATGCATCTTAATGAGGTATGTCTCTCTTGTTGGCCTCAGCAGGGGAATCATCACAGCTCATTTTGCAGTCCTGCAGTGTCCTATCAGCTTTGGCAGCCTGCACCAAGTTCACTCCATCTGCCAGTTGCTAGCTGCTGATATATAAAATGATCTGTGCCTTGGTAGCCCCTGAGCACCAGGGAAGTGATTTGCTTTTGAGGACAAACTGTGTTTCATGAATCCTAATTATCCTCTTTGCATCACGAGCCTGACACGGTTTTGTCATTTATCCCTCTCTGGAAACGGCAGAGACTGCAGCAAAAATACATCTGCCCAAAAAGGCAGAGCTGTTATGGATATATTGTATAGTTGTGCAGTAGTGAAATGCAACAATGTTATTTTCTGTCACTCCCATTTTCACAGGTTCAGGGAGAGGTGAAAAAAAACGATACCTGCTGTCTAATTCTGGCACTCGGTGTGCACATGTGAAAAATCACTTCTCGGTTTCAATCATGTGACGTGTATTGAAACCACTCTGGCCTTTTCTCAAACTGCGAACATGCTGTCTGAGGCTGCGAGGACATCAGACCGGTGTAAAACCGTGTCAGCCCACCTGCCTTCCCACCGCCCACCTACGTCCTCAGGAATTCTGTTCATTTCTGTTGGCATGGAAGGATAATCTGTAGAGCAGGAAGAAAGGGGAGCGGGGGAATAATGTGGATGGTTACAGAGGAGGAGAGAAAAAAGGGTTTTAGCTGAAGGGGAGGTAAAAGAGAGAGGGAGAAACGGGAGGGTGCGGTAATGAGAAAGGGCAGCAGATGTGAGTGACAGTATGATGGAATGCTCTGTGTGATAGCCATGCTGTACTCTCCAGACTGGGAGGTGTTTGTGTGTGTGTGTTTGTGTGTGTGTGTGCGTGCACAGTCACTGAGGAATCATACCGTATGTGCATGTGTATGTCCTTGGATTTTAGCGAAAGGATACTTGATATAGGCATATCAGCTTTTTGTAAAAAATATAGTTATATGCCATGCACGTCATTTTCCAGGCAATTCATCACGGCCTATCAATTTGCTAATTAAATTGAATTATACCAAAATGCTATGTAATGCAGCATTAACGCCCTCCTGTTGTAATATCACAGATATATTTGTTGTGGCTGTGGTAAGCTCATGTTGCCCTGCTTTATTCTAGATGATGTTTTTATTAAAGGTAATCATTCATAGAGCTAGATGAGAAGACCTATACCACTCTCGCTGCTAGCAGCCTGCTAACTTAGCTTAGCACAAAGACTGGAAACGGGGGAAACGGCTAGCCTGGCCCTGTCCAAAGGAAACAAAATCAGCTCATTCTAAAACTCACTAATTAACACAGTGAGTTAATTAGTCTCTCACATTATATTTCTATAATCTCACATTATATTTCTATAATGCCCAGACAAGAATTTGTCTAGGACATAACCATCAAACATCAAACCATTGTTATGACACATTAAAGAATCAAGATATATCATGTTAATTATGACCTTTAGAAGTGCTGGTAGGCATGTTTTGTTAGCTTTGGACAGAGACAGACTAACTGTTTTCCCTTATTTACAGTTTCTGTGCTAAGCTAAGCTAACCGCCTTTTAGCCACACATTATATCGATAAAATGTGAAATGTAAAAATGACACGTTGTGGTTTTACAGGAGTTTATGTGTTGGACTATTTCTTGGTTTTCATTCTTTATGCTAAGCTACGCTAACAAATTAATGACACTGGCTTTAACAGTCACATTTAACAGACTGACCTGTGAGTGGTATTGATCTCCCCAACTAACTCTCGGCAAGAAAGTGAATAAGCGTATGTTCCAAAATATCTAACTAATATGTTTAATATCTTGGTCCCGCTCTTCAAATGTCAATTAAAGTTTCTCTAAAGGCTTCAAAATGACATTTATGTGAATCCAGTATGAGGCAAAAAGAAACATGATATGAAAAGCACAGAGAAATTACATCCCACAAACCCAAATGGTTTCTAACTTATCCATATTCTAGGGACGTTAACTGCATATGGACAAATTTATAGATTCAATTTATGAACAAAATGCTCCCTCGAGTACCAGCCTGGTCCATTTTTTCTTCAATCAATGAAACTAATTTGTGTTTGGGACTTAACGTTGCATCATGCAACTTCCAAAGTACCATTATGACTGTGGTACATGGTTTTCCAATAGCAGTCTAAAACCAAATTGTCTCAGTCTCTTGTGGCTGCACAGCAGTTTGATATAGTCTCTCTATATCATCGGAGAACACGGTCAAATTCTAATGGACTTTATTCCTACTAAGAATGGGACAAGGTTGTATTTGGACTGCACACAGCACTTGGCTGTCTGTATGGCTGAGTTATTCTGCCATTTTTCAGCCCGTGCACATTCCTCCACTCATTGGTATTCCTGTTCATATTACCCTCTTCAATCAGCGGCAGAGAAGCTCTGATTAATGGCAACAGTGAGAGCAATCTCCCAGTGATTCATTAAACAGCACTGGCATGAATAAAAAGGGAGATTTGCTCATATTGCCTCTGAGATCCCATAATATGTTCTGTCGCTGGAGAGATGCATAATTCATGGTGTTGTTAGTGGCTCTCAACATATCCACACATACAGTATATGGAGCTATATGAAATGAATGAAAAAGTCAAATTACTCATCATCATTATGTGAGGTTATAGCTGGAATAATTCATGTACCCTGTTTCAGTTTGGAACTCTGAATTTTACACTTGTCCAAGTAATTAAAATGTAATACAGTAGATATTATTGTTGTTTGACTGATCATCCCATCACTGGTACATTTTGTGGTAATCCATAGCCTTAACATGTCTACTATGCTTCTGAAATAGATTATTTGTTCATCTTAGTTGCTAAATATTTTACTGGGAATCCTACAGATTCTTCTTCTTTTTTCCCCCCATCAACTCACAAAATCAGCTTTGAGATATTTAATTGCTCCAGTTCCAGCATCTTTACACTGCTGTCTGCTGCTGCTAAGTTTTAGTCACAGCTTTACTGCTTATTGCTGAGTGAGCCCTTTTATTTAACTGACAATGCAAGATTACCAATGTGATTTCCATTTATTGAAAGCATTTTGTAATTTTGATCTTTTTATTCATAGTGAAATAAATGTAAAATACTTCCAATGACTATAATAGCATGCACTACTAAACACCACAAGGCAAAAACACCTTAATCTTTTAAATGTGCATTTAAGGGTCATATGCTAAAAATGCTTGAAAACATTGCTTGGTTTGCAAGCTGATTTGGAAGCCAAAAGAGACATCCCCAGCGCCTGAACCATTGCACTTGATGAAACCCATCACCAGAAAATCACCTCAGCGCTACCATCCACCATATTATCACGAATTGATTTCTATCAAACATTACCCCTGCAAATGTGCATGAGCATGGGCCATCAGGCGAATGTCATTACTGCTGCTCATTTGCGAGGTAAGAGACGATCGGATGTGACAGGGGCGGAATTAGCTTTGTGTTGGCTCTCTGTCACTCTCATCCTAAACTGCTGCTGGGTGGGGGAGCATGATTAAAAGGATATATAATTCCACCCTGCACATTAAAGACCCCGTGCCCCACTTTCACTCCCACCTTTACTGTAGAGCGCACAAAGGCCGTAGCCCTGGCTACTCTACTGTAGTGCATGATGCTGCGATGGAAGCCTCCTCTATTTCTGCTGCCTTTCTTCTTCAAGGTGATTGCTGATCTGAGAGATAAAATGGATGAAAGCATCCAGGTGGAAAGCCAATCACATAGAGATCCCCTGTATTGCTTTTTCATTATAGTACACCTACATGAAATGGATGTAGCAGCTAGTGTAACTGAGCTCAGGCCATGTTTCTTTACACTGGCTCTATAGTGGTATCTTTTGCACTGAGCAGCCTGTGGTCTCATTGAGCAGTGTTAAAAATCAATAGGCTCTGACCTTACCTCTGTCAGAAGCTATGTTGGAGACCCCATCAGGACACAGTATGTCCTCCACTGTCTCAGTACAAGCACTTTTGACTACTAAAGCCACTAGTCAACACTGTTGGCAGCAGTCAAATACCTGTGGACAATAGGATTTTAGCCAGTATCACAGCACTATCTCAGCAGTTAATTTGTAAAACATTGATGCTAGCATATTTATACATTGCTTTCTGTAGCTTTTTTTCCCAAAATGCCCACAGTTACCAGATATATACATTTTATGTGCAAATATTCTAAATGCAGCACAGAACAGTTTGCTTTTCATGTTTTTACCCGCACTAGCAGTCTGGCTCTAGGGATGGTAATATCAGTTGGTCGGTCAGTCCACCACTCTGCTCCAGACTGAAATATGTCCGTATCTACAATTTCAAACAATTGGATGCATAAAAGTTTGTACAGATATTCATGGCACTCAGATGATGTATCCTAATGACTTGGGCGACCCCCAGACTTTATCTTTAGCGCCACCATGAAGTTGACGTTTTTGGTTTTGAGTAAAATGTCCTGACTTTCTCAATGGATTGCAGTGCAAGATTCTGATGTGTCCAATACATGAACCAATGTTAGCATGCTAACACACAACACTTTGATGGTAAACCTGGGAAAGATGATGCAAATCAGCATGTTAGCATAGTCTTTGAGCATGTTAGTGTTACCACTAACATCACATGTATATACTCTCACTCTGTGGTATCATGTTCATATAAGACAGCAGTAACTGTCTCCATAGACCATCATCTGTTTTACATATCAATATAAGCCTTATTAGCATCCTTTACAGTAGCACATTCCCTCTTTTGGAAAAGTGGCATAAAATCAAATCTGCAAAGAGTTTCCCCTTGGTTGCTATGCAATCAAGTAGTGATTTTACATTTTACCACATAATTACCTGAAGTGAAATGACTGAACCAGAGAAAAATATACCCCCATATTACATTTATTTTCACATCTTTCTGATTTGAATAGGTTGTCAGCCTAACAGTATAATTCCAGAGGGAACCGTATTTACTGTAAAGCCAGGTGAAATTGGGTCAGCCTCTAATCTCATGAGGAAAGTTACACCTCAGACAGACTGATTTCTCCCTACATCAGTATTTCAAGTTGTGTCGATGGATTAGGCTACATGTTGAGAAGCCCATTAATAATTAAGAGGAACCCAGAATATAAGCTGCTCCCTGTTGTGCAGTCAACTGCAATGGCACAAAAAAGAGCTGGGATAGAGGAGAAGGGGATGAATGGTGAGAAGTGCTTATGAAATATGGATATCAGGAAGAGAGCAGTTCAGGAAAGTTAACAGGGAAGTGCTCATTCAACGGTTTAATGATGCAATGTAGGGCTCAAAAACTGACTTCAAGAATCGCCTAACTTTTCCTCAGAAGCCGCATGTATTTTCTAATCAAAGATTGTGGATTTCCTGAGTAAAAATCATCTTGCTTTGGTAGTCTGAAAGCCCTTCAGTAATATCTACTGAAGACCAGGTGTACATACAGTTACAGTAGGCAATACAGTATGTGATATATGACTACCACACAGTTATGTGTTCTCACTCTGCCGCATCATGTTCATATAAGACAGCAGTAACTGTCTCCATAGACCATCATCTGTCTTTTATATCAATACAAGACTGATTAGCATCCGATACAGGAGGAACAATTACGTTAAGTACTTCCCTCCGTGTGTTTGTTGGAGAAGTGGGATAAAATAGAACACGTAGGTAATCCCTAATGGCTGCTGTAACGTATGCATGATTTCATGCCTGCTGGCGCTGCTATTCCAGCAACAGCTATGATTAGCGTCCCACCGGTGATGTTTATTCCCAGCGAGGCTCAACCTAGAATCTCAGACATCTGATGCAAAGACTTAACATAAAACCTGATCAAATAAGATGAGAAACGAACTGTGTTGTGAGCACGGTGTCGCCACTGTGAAGTTTAAGTTTACTGCCGGGGCAACATTATTCACTGAACGGTATTGCTGCTTTGGGTTGCTTGGTATCTATCTGCACTGAAAAAGAGCAGTGAAAAGAAGAGCAAGCATGATCTTCAATGTGAACCGGTGCCATCATGAATATTTACCTAATACTTCAGAAGACTACGGCACAAGGATACTCCTTGGCTTTGGTTACATTAACTTGAAAGGAGTGCATTATGAGCTACTTGAGTCGCTTTATGCCAGTGTTACATGCTCTGTTGAGCAAATGACTGCGAGATTCTCACTGGCCTCTGTAAAAGCCCAGACTGCAATATTAAGATTTAACATTGCTGCTGACATAGGTTGGAGGAAGAAGCTGTTTTGTATTCCCTCTAGCCTAGGCTGAAGACCAGCATCATACAAACTAGTGAGGAGAGTAGCACGCTATCAATGGGCTGACTGGCCGACCGGCTCTGCCGTTCAGCTTCAAAGAACCGCCTGCAGGCATCGTTTCTAATATTGTCTCAGAGTCTGTGTTTTTCACAAAACTACTGATGCATGAGTGGCCTGGAAAAACAGAGGGGAAACATCAAAAGTGCTTTTGAAGTGCGGGGGTTTTGTCGGACCACAACTAAACGTTTCCACCTGAATTCTGATTGGTATACAGCCATCATCTAAAATAGATGAGATTACGCTTCTGTCCAGCAAATATTTTGATCGATTAAATGTGCAGATTCAAGTAGAGAATGCTGTACAATGTGTAAGAGAGGGCACCTCCTTTATTGCCGGGATGAACAGCTGTGTTTGCCTATGCATGGTTCATGTCTGGCATGTTAATCCTCAACCAAAACAACAGTATCAAAGTGGAGGATATGTCTAATTGCACCATCATTCAGCCTGAGCACACAGCTTAAGCAGTGTGTAGATTTCTCCCCCAACCCCCACCCACCTCCCTTTCTTTCTCACATATTACCCACATGCACGTACGTAGCATTATGTAACCCAGGGGCTGGGTGTTGCAAAGAGAGTGGTCCTCAGTAGGGAATGTGTAAACAGCTGCAATGTCAGTGCTGGGCACACTTTATCATCACAGCATAACACAAGACCACAGGCATCTTATGTAACAGAGACAGTGTGAGTGTAAGCAGGACTTGCAGGGAATATCACAGTGACCCTTCGTTACTAAAACATTCTCTGGTGGAATTCCTGTCAGTGCATGTTTTTTCTTTTTCCTCACATTATGACAGAGTTAAGTTGATGTATACATATATGTATAATCCATGGCTTTGTGATTAAATTTACTGCAGCAAATCACTGTTATTGTGTGTGTGTGTGTGTGGGGGGGGTTTACCCCTACATTCACTGAGAGAGACAGACATGAGTGTCAGCGCTGTACTCTGGGAAATGAGTGGTCTGTCACGCTTCGGTTGACTTCCATCTTTCATCCCCTCAATCCCCGCCATGTTGTTTTCTGACTGTCACTTTAGATTGGCCTCCCACTACAGTAAGCCTCTGCTCATATCTAATTGGAGAGATGACAGAGACCAATCTCAAGCCCTGTGGTGTCTCTGAATGCGGCTACTTAAGCACTTAGTAATTCATTAAACTTGACAACATGGTCCCTTAGCTCCACCTGACGTTTCCACATCAAGCATCATACATAAGTATCATCAACATGGCTAAACTGACCTGATGACTCGTTCTGAACTATTCATTAAAATGAAATCGTAGGCATCCCAACCAACAAATGTGAGCAATAAACTACAAAACGTTGTTATCACATTGTTTGTAATCACAATCAGCTATAATGACCCGATCAGGTGTAATTTTGAGCTATTTTCAGCATGTTTGCTTGCGTAGCTGTCCACACTGTCCACATACATTTCTGCACTTTTGGCCTGGGGCTGTATTTTATGATTTGGGCTGGGCCTCTAGGTTCGTGGAAATCTTGGATGACAACAGTGTGTTTTCAACTTTGCAGTTTGATTCAAAGATACATTTTAGGACATGCTGGCACGCATTATCTGTGATGTTACCTGAGGTCATTAACCAGCCGGGGTTGATCACAACCCGACTTGTGTCACAGCAGCACTGGCCCACAGATCATCCTTCCTGATTCATAGCCATCTCGATGCCCTGTCAGCTATCCTCTGTGGTGGACTTTGCAGCACCAGACATGTCAAGTTGGGTGTAGACTGCAGAGTAAACAGCCTGCAAAGCCTCTGCACATTACCTCGATGGGCTTACATCAAGCCTTCTAGCCTTTTGCCTGACACTGCTCCACCAACTCCTTTTTCAGAACCACAATGATCTTTCCAATGCACAATGCCAGGTCCATAAAAAATGTTTTTCCAAGTTTAGTATGGAAGAACACAGGGCACCACAGTGTTTTGTGTACTGTGTTTTGTGTAATGTGTTGTGTTTTGTATTGTGTAATGTTGTTGCGTTTCGTGAATTGTTGTTGTGTTTTGTGAATTGTTGTTGTGTTTTGTAAATATTAATGTGTTTTGTGTAATGTTGTGTTTTGCCCCTCAGGGCCACCGTACTTTATGGACTTTTGCAGGTAGTTTACTAGAGGTAGGTTTTCTTGAGTCACTGCAATGCCTGAGTGGGTTCAGTGTGATGGACTCTCCATATTCACCTTCTTCTGATGGTTCACAACAGATGCTTTACTGCACTATCCTAGTTAACTCTCTACTCTCTCTCTCTATAAATAGGCTCTGTTTAGATTCCATAACTATGCTGCTACACTGAAGCTCTGAACACAGTAAGTGACATCACTGCAAATACTTGAAAACCACGTTGATTTCATTATATTATGGCCACACATGTAGATGTATTCTTTTTTTCAAGTTGCTTGTATCTTTTACCCTATATTTGTCATGTCATGCAGGGGTGTACACACGCATTCACACAAGAGGAAGCAGTTGGAGTAGGCCCCAGACCCATTTGTCACTCTGGCAGGCAGGCCTCCCATTCTCTGGGTTGGTGGCCTGGTTTCTGCACAGGGGCTGGGCATCTCCCCGCCTGTGCTGCCTAGTAACTGTCAGATCTAGACTGTGATTTATGCAAATTGGCAGGCAAGGGCTTGTGGGTCAGCTGTGATATGTGGTAAGACCATCACTGGGACAGTGTACAAAGGCAAGTCAACAGAAGCAATCATGCTGCATATGGAGCCAGGAACATTTCAGACCACTACTAACTGAACGATTAAAGTTGAATCTGAGGTAGAGTATGAAACCACATTTTTGGGAGTGATATTAGATCATAAATTACATTGAAATACACTTCAGTAAAATCAATAATATCAATTTTTTATTTAATTTTAATTGAAGTAATAAATAAAGCCACATAAACTGTTCATGTAAATGGCTTTAAGATGAAGGAATATGGCACATTGATTTGCAAATAGTATATTCATTGTTTTTAATTACTAACTTGCATGTATGCAAATGGTGCTGAAATTATAGTTACCCAATGAAACCACAGAAATCACAAAATCTTAAAATGCAACATGCAAATACAATGAAATATGAAAAAAGCCTAGAATTCTTGCTTGACAGGCAAACAAACAAATGAAAAGAAAGACACACAAAAGAAAAGAAAGATAAAATAACATATGAGGACTTACACATATATTACGACTCTCACACATCATAAAGAACTGGTACTGAGTCATTACTTCACTGTCTTTGTCAATTTTGTTGTAACATCAAAAGTCAATATAAAACGACACAATCCCCAAGCATCCATAACTGCAGAATATACTCTGAATATTACGAGCTAAAACCACTCAACAACACAGACAGACACTTCCATTTCCCTCCAGAAGAAGACAAAATGGGAGAATTATCTATCAATCACGCCTGCTGCCAACTTCTGGACTCATATCTGTCCCAAATGGATCTCTCACAATCAAACACCTGCTCACTTTGTTCCCCTAACACTTTAGATGATTACTCGTGTGCAATCTGGCACTGTCCACCCGGTACAACACTTCTGGAAGGAGATCACTAATAAGCAATCTAACATATTGGACTACAGCATTCAGCATTCAACCACACAGCAACTATTCTTAGTCACCTCACAACAGTCCATTGACCGCTTTAACTGTCACCAAAAAGTTTCCTTGACTGGAAAAGCAGAAGAAAAATTAACCATCACACAACGGACTGGCACACAAATTATCTCTGTGGATAAAAAGACTAGCTAAATGAATCATGAAATAAATTATATTTAGATGGCATGGGTCCCAAACATCACAGCTCTTCCCCTTCTACTTCGTCATTCATGGAGGCGTTAGGTGTCGTGACTCTGTGCTGGCAATATAATAAGTCTAAAGAGAGCATCTCTTGCAGGACAAAAATATATAGGGGCAAACTGACCATCACCATTAACTCTCTCAGCCCTTTCCTTCATCCCCTCTCACACTACAAGTACCCATAATGTGCTTCCTCATAGTGGTGACTTGGATCAAAGGACTGGATTCTCACTGACACTACTCAGGTTTACAACTGCTCTGTGTCCTCCTTTTCATCCACCCCACTTCTCGTCACCAACCACCTCCACCACTCCTTCCACATCCTCCTCAGACCTCAAATCATCCCCCTGTTGTGTCAAAGTCAAATTTCCCCATCAATAATTTTTTTTAACTTTAACTTGAAACCCCAAGGCCAACCAGATGTCTTCTGCTATTCCCAACGTCATCTCATCCTGACCCTAACCCCAGTCAGTTATTTATGCAGAGCCAAACCATATCCTGACATAAGACCTAAACCCAAACACAGAAGGCAGTGCTACTGCACAGGGAAACACTATTTGAAGGGGAAAGAGACTTTGACACTAAAACCCCCAAACTTACCAATCTGCCCTTATACCAGACCCACATCACACAGCTTATACTGTGACAAAATTATGGCCTTTGGTACATGTCATCCCTCATCTCTCCTACCTCATTTCCTGTCAGCTCCCCACTGTCTCTAATATCTAATTAAGGCAATAATACCCAGAATATACCCAAATATAAAAAATAAAAAAATGTTTGTAGATATTTAAAAGGATAACGCCACTCCGTGATTTCCTTCGGAACCAGGTGATCCGGGTGGTATTAAGGGCAACAATATGACACTGCCATCCTCTAATACAAACAGTTGGTCTTTCTGTTTTAACAGCTGGGCGCTTGTGGTGCCTGGCACAGTTTAATTAGTGTGAATACATTAGGTCTGTGTGAGATCTTGCTACCTGGCAGGGGTCAGAGCTGGGCAGGGACTGCAGAGGAGCAGGCTGCACCAGCGGCACTCCCAGGCCCTGCGGTAATGACCCTGCCAGGCTGAGACAACGCTCCCACTTGGGGGACCACTGCGGCTGTCCAATGACAGATGGAGGGCTGCTGAGACAGGGGAGCTGGGCTGGATTACTGCAGGCTAACAGAGCAACCATTAGACCAGCCAGTCTGCCAGCAAGCCAACATGTCTTTGTGTCGGCTCCACCTTTGCCTGGTAAGTAATGTAATGCTGTAACTAGACAGACTATAAAAACACTAAGTACATGTCTGCCTCATCATCATTTTGCATCAGTAGACATGTTTGGACTTAGTTACGGGGGTGATTTGTGCACAAGTTCAGTTATTGATTCTGTATTGATTTTGTGCATTTCATCTAGTTGAATTACGGCTAAAATACAGGAAAAGCAAAATGTTTCAATTCTGTTATAAATCCCATGAAATGTTTTGAGGTTGAAATGTTTTGGTGTGATTTAAAGAATTATTGCATGAAACATAGAAATGAGCAGAACTCAAAGAGGTACCGTTTGATTTTATGAGTCAAAACTAGAAGGGTCAACAACTGTAAAATGGACACAGCACCAGGAGCAGGTGCCTCCTCCAAAAGAAATGAACATTCATAACAAAGGCAAAAGCAATATAGTATGGGGGAAAAGATAAATAAATACAATTACAGATTAGAATCTGTTAGATTTCACATCAGGTTCATCTTTACAGTAAAAAATGTGACAAAAATGACACAAATTATATCATTACAAAAAAGTAAGAAACAACTTTCATAACCTCAAAAATTAGAGGACTACTGCCCTACAATGCCAACATGCACTAACTACATATTAGGTTAAAATTGAGTTGAGACCAGAATCTGACATTTGGACATCTTTTATCTTATAAAAGTAGTATTATTCCATGGAAATGTGTAGTTTTTGGAGTAACCTGACTCCAGCTAGTTAAAGCTAGCGTCAACACAAGACAAAACATCTGACACATTATGATCAATGTGTGCCAGTACACCTGCAACTTTTGACTTTGGAAGCATGCAGGCCCAAAGATAATGGCCCTTTCTTCTGTTCTGACGTGTTGATCAGAGAATTTATCGGAAGCCATTAGATCTCAACCATCTGGTGACTTCCACTGTTGCCTCTGATGACCAGCGCTTTCACCCGGCAGAAAAAGGAGCTCTTTGGTCTGGTTTGTGTTAGTGATATAATCGTTAATAAATGAAAGCCTTCTATCACACACCCTAAGGCAAAAGACTGGCGGCTGGCTGGGACTTCACTAGTGGCACGAAAGCAAGGAGAATGAATGTGACAGTTCTCATAAAAAAAAGAGAGAGGGACGGAGAGATTGGAAAGAGAGATTAAAGGCTGAGGGGAGGAGAAGAAAGGAATAGACACCGCCCTTAATGTGCGCTGTCCATGTGCTGTCCAGATATGCTTCAATCTAATGGGGGACAAGCATGCACAACCTCCTGAAGGTTGTACAAGCAATTATGCCACTTAGGAGTCTTTGACAGTCAAGGTCGTATTGGCAAACAGACACGAGGAGCATTATAATATAATGTTCTGTATTCTGTGTGACACGGACCCTTTTAGCTAAGACAATATCAATCTTCTGTGTGTCACTCACAGTCCTGTGTCCACAGTGACCTCAAATCCTCTGTAATCCTACCGGTGCTGGAATAGGTGTGATACCAAAATGACAACAAATATAATTTTATGTCAGTGGAACCGTACTTGTCTTCACCATCCCAATTCTCATATGTTCTGGTTTTCCCAGAGGATGAGAAAAAGCTAAATGTACAGCGAGAGACAGATTTCACTCGAACCCTAATCCAACAGAAGGAGCTCCTGTGAGCCAATAACAAAAGCAGATGTGGTGGGAGGACTTTGCCAGAAAGGGTTGATGTAACAGTTTACTGGGTGTTTCTGGTGTTCATTTTATTCACTCCATGCAAGCTGTGCTCTGTTGTCAGGGGAGACGTTAGCTTGAGTGTGTATGTTTGTGTGTGTGTGTGTGTATGTGTGTGTGTGTGTGTGTGTGTGTTGTGCAGAATGTGTGTGCACCTGATCTCCTTCGTGCCAGACAGACACATGGTTGCCAGGGACACAGGAGATTATTATAGGATGCAAAACAGTTTAATTTGCAAGCATGTTGGAAATGACCATGTGAACTTTACTGAAAAGGAAAAAAAAACTGAAGGCATTAAACTACTTTTATGTACTGCTAAAAATCTGTCAATATGTATTTGCACATTGCAAATGTCAAAGCATTTTCCACAGTTGCATTTCCTCAAATATAGTTTAATTTTCTTATATGAACTCAGTTTTGTGGGAAGGGTTAGACTATCATAATTTGTAATGCTAATAGATTATAATAACAAGATAAGATCCTGTATCTCAGCCTCCATTTTAGTCCCAGTTACACAATTCAGTGTAGATGATGTTGCATCTTTCCTTGGGTGTGTCTTTCATCTGAAAAAATGTTAAAAATGTTAATTGTTATGGTTTTATGATTCACATATGACAGAGGGAAACTGTAAAGTCTCAAAACGCATGTTTAATAAAGCCTCTTTCCGCATATGGTTATTTATTCTGAGAGGACACACTATGTTTGTCTTCCTCTGCTCCGGGCTTTTGTAGCTTGATACAATTCTGTTACACTTAGAGCACACAACCGGCTCCTCCTCCGCAGCCAGAGTCAGCTTTACATGTTCAGAGAGGTGACAAACTATCCCGTTTGGCGCCAGAGTAAAGAGTGTGCTCAGACGCCTTGCACCAAGGGACAGATATATTAAAGTTAATGGTGTCAAAACTGGAACCTCTCCACTTTCCATATGGCTCATTGACTATAAGTAAACACTTAAGTAAAAAGTGTCTCTTCAAGCCAACAGAGGGTGCTGTGTGATGTGTTTGGAGAATGCAGCATCTAGCGCTGAGGTCTTGAGGTTGAAGATACAGAGAAAGGGATAATTATATCTAATTAAGCTTGATGCCATCTTCCACCAATACCACCTACACACTTCAGTGATGACAACCATACAAGGCGTCTGGTTGTGACTAATAATAGAAAATGTAGAATTAAATCACCCCAGATTTACATTCCGTCAAGGTTGTATGATCATCTGGAATACATTTTGCTCCAGTGTTTTTTGTGCTGTTCCCTGGTTTGACTTAGGAAGGAACTTGCTGAGATGGAAAGCACAGACGCTACACGTCCTGTATCCTCTCAGTGGTTTTACCTCTGTGCAGTCATTCCACTCAATCGTCAGCTACTGCTATTCCTTCCCTCTGTCTATCCTCGAATCTTCTCTCTGCTGGTCGACACAATGTCGGCATGGGAAGGGATAAGTCCAGTGTGTCGGACTCATTGAATCATTGAAAAACCTCTGAATATGCAGTCAAATACCTTTACCATTTTCCACAATTGCTTTCTTTCTTTTAGTGTATTTTCGAATGCTCCCCTCTTGTCCCTTTTCTCTTCTCCTTCCTTAGATTGTTTGCGCCTCTACTATATGTTCATGCTTTCACAAACAGATTTGAACAGCACCATGGACGTGTGCATGCTTATCTATACACGTGCACATACTATTTTCGTTTTCTTCTAGAGTGTAAAAAGAAGTGCTTCTACAGTATATTCAAACCAGATTCGAATCAGTTTTATAAAAATGAGTATTGGTATTGGTATCCTAAAATACGCAGATGGTTGCACTACAATAAAAAATAAATGTTGATTTTAGAACATTTGTGTGAGGGTTGATATAATTTCCCTACAATTGCTGGGTTTTTTATACAGAAAATAGAACTTTCAGTACACAATAATGGGTAAAAATATCCTAATAAGATTGTGATTGTTGAAGTGTATTATCTTGCATAACAGTAATTGGATCTAAACCTTTAATTGGAAGAATTTCATTGGAAGTTCATCGTCAGCATCTTAACCCCTTCACCATGGGGGCACCATGGACACCTTTAAACTAAAATCGGTGGTTAACCTTGTGAGGACCACATGTTTGCTCATGTGCACAGGTCAGTCCTCATGTGATGGCGCGAACAGATTATTTTCCCCACAACTCGTTTATACAGTATACTGTACATCATATACACATTTAAAAACAGTGCACATGTACCTTATTGTACTTACTGTATGACGGAAGACACATATCTTCACTCTGTATGTGATTTTGACAATTTTGGTTCATTTTTCTCTTTATTGTAGTACTGCTTCACCCCTATACAACCTTTACACCCTTAAGCTCAATATCTAAACCCACTGAGGTTTCACCGCATACAGTTAGGGCTCAAATATAACGTCTAGCCTACTGTAGCTGAAGATGAAGAACAACACACTATTGCATATACCTTCAGGGCATCATCCAGCTGTAGTAGCTTTAGTATCACATTGTTAGACCCAGCCATATGCACATTATTCGCCGGATTTTTGTGAGTCTGCTGGCCTCATACTTTGTCTCAGCCGTGCCTGTGTGCTTGTCCTGTTGTCTCCCTGACCTCGAGACGTCCTTGGCTGAAAGTGTCTGCTCTGTGTGGATGTAATCCTGGTGATACATGGCAAACTCCTGACCCGTCTCCGCTGTGGCCTCTCTGTTAGATGCTATTACGCGGGCCTCTAATTGCTGCTGACATTCATTTACTCACTAAGGCTATCACCTTCCCTATTACAGGACTGACTTCTGTCTCTGGGTTTTAGCCTGTGCCGCAGAGGGGTGTGTGTTTGTGCATGTGTGTCCATTCAATTCAGCTTAGTGCAAGGTAAATGATGGTAACCATTCTGCAGCTGTAACCAGCAAGACTAGTTCTACACAACTACCATTCATATGCAGTAATCAAAGGAGGATTTAAATTCCCTTCCTCTGACTGTACTCCCAAAACACTCTGTCACTTGTGTGTTGTAAAGCAGGCACCATCTTATCAGCTGTCGCTCAGAATGACAGTATTCAGCATATGCACAACTGTGTCACAGTTTGATTACACAGGGACTTATCATCCCAGAACATGCCATAGACCCACCTGCATTCTGCTGCATAGCATATTGAATTTAAGCTTCTGTGAAATATTGTTGTGTGTATTCGGAGGCCACAGAGCTACTGGAAACACAGCTATCACAGTGATGGGTTGTTGATTCTTCATTATTTCTGATGCATTTCAAAAACATTTTGTTCCAGCATCTCCCAACTTGCCTATATGTACTCACTGTTTGGGGGCTCAAATTCTTTTTAATGCCTACGGGATATTAGAACATGAAAATCAGAGCTGCTATCTGTGCAATGTCAGCCTGTGCCTGTGTGTGATTAAGGAAGAGGATGATCTGGCAGCTTATCTGATGCTCCGATAAGGTAGCATGCTGGATGCAGGAACAAAAGAAAGAAACAAAGAACGAAAGAGTGCTAAAGTGAACAGTGATCATGTCATAAATACACCTCATTTCAATTTAAGTTATTTATTGTTATCTTTGAAAAATGGTTCCTCCTCTGATAGTTACTACTTTCTAATAGGTCACTCTTTCTAAAATGTTGATAGGTTATACCTAATGGTTTTACTAACATAGATTAGCTATAAGTCATTGTTGAGACTAATGTTATTGTTGCCAGGTTGTGAATCTATCTGGCTGGTGTTTATCCTCCTCCAGCATGACACTTGCTTTGTGTTTTTAGTGTTTTAGTTTGTCTGGTAGACCCTTGACCATTTGATCTCTGACCTTCTGGAAAATGACTGCAATCCATTTGTTAGACTTGCTATTAGTCGAGATCTTTACACCACCAATGGATGAAATGATGTGTATGTGATGATGGAGTGTATTTCGCTCGTAGTGACGGACTCACAGAAAGATATCACCCGACTCTGCAGCTCTACAGAGCATTTTAGCATCTTTCATCTCTTGTTTTCATTTTATTGTCTGCAACGTTACTGTTTGTTTACTCTCAGACAGCTATTTTTAGTGAAAAACCCCCTACACCCCACAAATTGATGGATTACTGTAAATGCCCTTTATTATGTATATGACTTATTAACAATCATAATTAATCATGTATGCTGTAAGCTTATTAAAAAGTGAAAACCCTGTGACCCTTTATTATTGACAGCCCAAATTTTGCCTTATGAATGGCTTAGTAAATGATTTATTGACTATTAATAAAACTATGAGTTACAGCTGACTTACTATAAAAGTGTCCTATGAGAAAACGGTACCCCTCGGATATACAAGCCACAGTCTAAAGAAAACTCCCATTACTGCACCACTTTGTGTGTCAGTATTTGATGCAATACTCCACACATGAGAGCCTATGTATGTGCACATCTCTGGGAGGGCCATTTGGAGAGCAGCAGGTCAATACACATTCATAGAGAGTGCATTTCCCTGAATGCTTCAACAGTCCGTAAAGCCTCAGTGCCACTTTCCACCATATTCTACTTACCACATTAATCCATCCTACAAAAGCGTCATTCTGCGCTTGGAGAGAGGACACTCACACACAACAGAGACCCACATAGACACACATTTTCACCGCTTCAATGGCAGAAAATCCATAGCCCTTTCTGGGAGGAGGAATTCCATTAGATAATAGATATGGAATCCATCTCGATTCCCCACCTTATCTTTTCCCGCGGTGAGGGATCAATACTGGGGCTTCAGCTCAACTGCCAACAATAACAGGAAATTGATGGGCCAGAGTAAGCAGCATGGTGGTCCAGTAATGGCACTTTCTAGGCCACCTCTGTAATGCAAATCAGAGGGGGAGTTAATTGGTGAAAGGCTGCTTATAGTAATGAGGAGGAATGGGAGCTGATGTTGGGAGTTCATGAACCAACGCAGATTAGCTCGTTGATTGTTTGTAAAATCACCGCAGTTGTAGAAAATATTCACACTTATGAGTGCGGCGGTGTTTTACAATAGAAACAAAAGAGTGGAGATTGACAGAGAAAGAGCTCATGCACAGATATCCAGTTATCTGAACAAACGGGAGTGCACACAGTAGTGGCATCTCATTTTCCACAGAGCTACAGAGGTTTCCTGCCCGAGTTGCCAGGTGCTGTGTTTACGGAGATCATTGCTTGGCAACACATTCCAAACAGTATTAGGATATGAGGATAAGGGAGCAGTGGTGAGGTGAGTGTGGGGTCAGGTGCTACAAAGGCTACATAGATAGTGGCATACTGATATTGCTCGCAAAGGGACCTGGGCGGTTCCTTTCTTACACAAAGGATGAGTCATTTTGTGTACAGTAGGCCCTGTGTGTGGCAACATGTGGGTGGCTGGTGGTTGGGAGGTTTACAGCCTGCTGGTCCAGAGTTCATTCTCTCTGAGATGTTTGCACAGCTAAAACACCACTTATTGTGACATGTCACGGAGGGGTGTCAGCAACAGAATGAGAGCAAGAATGACCACTGTATCTTGAATCTAAAATGGCAAGTATTTTCAACCCCGTGTTTGCTTTCGTGCTTTTAGCCACTGAGCATCTCGGCTGGAACATCTGGGTTCTCGGTGCCATCGCTCACACTTGATGGAGTGGAGAGCAACGCACTCGCACAACTTTTTAGCTGGGATTTAACCCGGCAGCTCTTTCATCTCAAGCCACAACATCTACGCCCTTCAGGCTCAATAACTCCTGTAACTCATTGACTCACAAAAAGGATGCCCCCCCACACACACACGCCACACCCACCACACCCCACACCCCTGCCCCCAAGCCTCCTACCCCACACTACTGACCAGACACAACCAGCAGGTGGTGCTGTCTTCTGTGGTATCCATTAACTCCATTTCCCCATCGTGGACACCTCACTGTACGTCCAATGTGGAGATTTAAAGAAGTAAGTGCTCACACATTGCTGCTCTCAGCAAACCTCCATTATTCTGTGTGCCTCTACAATCAGAGAAGACGAATAGATGAGGCCATTTTAGATAATTGTGATGCGCACGATTACAAGTTGCGAACAACATGCTTTTCTCTCTGATCTTTGGGGTTTGCCTGCCAGAGCATTATCTGCAGCAATAGAGTCATATCTTCACGGACAAATCCCTGTAATGTCAGCCACGGCGCTCAGGGGGGACCACCCTCATTGGGAGCAGGGTGGTGAGAGCTAATTTCAACCCACACAATAGACCCATCTCTAAGACTGCCTTGTTAGATCACACTATTTCTTCTTCTAAAAGACTCTCTCTCTCTCTCTCTCTCTCTCTCTCTCTCTCTGTGTGTGTGTGTGTATGTGGTCATGTATTAAATTGAGAACTTTAATGCCTGAGCATTGCCACTCTGGGGAATTAAGGTCATGTTTTCATGCCTCTTGAATACTAATAACTGAAGATTGAGGCTTTCCTCTTCATGGACACATAACGGCCTAATCAGGGTCCTAATCGGTCAGAGATGCAGTTAAACCTTCTGAGAGAAGACAGAATGTTCTTACAGATAAAATCATGCAGCAAAACATGTTAGAAGAAAAAGATCAGGATGCGATCTTAGGTTTTGATTGAGTATTGAGCCTTTGTTCCTAGCTCACTTTGTGCCTCGCTCTCCAGCAACAATGATGTCATCTGTGGGAAGGTATTTCTCTCAGACACAACCTGTCTGCTCCTGTCAGGGGCCACAGTAACTCGAGTCGCCATGAAAGTCTGGGAGTGAGCACCGGTCACTTGCAGACAAGGGCGTTATTTATTTTTTCTGGAGGAGATTCAATACCTCCTCCTGCTGCTCCACGGCTCCGAGCTCTGTCCTGAACTCTGAGGCACAAAGCACTTGCCCTCCAGAGACACACCAGAGGTTCTGAGCTCAGTCCCAGTGCCTTGGAGAACTGGAGAGTGGTAGGTTGTATAACATGATTAGTCATTGTTAATGTATATAATCACAGAGATTTGGAATGGCTAAGGCTCTTAAGCAGGCTACAGGCTGTTTCTGTTGTTAAGATGCTAAATAGACATTGTTAGTGTTCCCTTGCAGTGCTAGTGCTATGAATGACTTCTTCTACTCTAGTCCCCTCCAATTCCACATTCTGCATAATGAAGGAAGTCTACAAAAAAATCACATTTCCTCTACAGTTTATATACATGAACACACAATGTTTTGTTCCACATGATTATGATGGTTTCTGGACTATGTGTACCATATGGTTTGTCTATATAAGTTTAGTACCCCAATGTATTTTAGTGGTTTATTTGTCATTTAACAGATTCTAAACTACCACATACAGAACATACACTGTAAGTATATTCATTGAATTGAATAAACCTCATTGAAATATAAATTGCAAGGTGAAAATGAAAGGTCCTATAATCATGTATGCCTAAATACATAAACCTTTAATGTACATGTTTGTTTACAACATTTATGGTTCTATTTATGTTCTTCATATGAGTATATTCAACTGCATCAGAGGGTCGTAAATGTGAAAAGCAGGGAAATAGCTTTCAGCCAACATCTGCTTTCGAAACCTCACCAGTCATAGTGAAGAAAGTGTTTCTGTGACAGACTAAAAGACTCACAGTTTTTGTTTTTTTTAACAGGACATTTTAAATCCCACAAATATTCTCCTAAAATCTATAGTTTCACAAAAGGAATCGACATAGCACAAATACGGCAACTTAAAGATGGCTGTTTTCATGTTGAGAACAGACGTTCTTTCGGTGTACACTGCAAATGTTTTTAGAGCTGAAACCCTTTAACTGCAAAAAAAAAGTCCTGTCGCCCTGACACCTGCTGCCACACTCTGGTGGAAAATTCTGTGAGCTTGCCGTGCAATTACAAACAACCCCAGCGTCTCAGGCCACTCAGCTTTTTCATGAACTCCCTCCAGGATCAGCAGATACTAAATGGATCTCAAGAATCTGTGTTTAAGGATGAGTCACCCTGGCCAGCATGTTGGGAAGCAATAGGACCACTGAAAACAAGGGGAGCGTGAGTCAGCATGGCAGGGATGAAAGCACTTGTCATAGCAAAGTATTTATATCTTTAAAAACTATTACTACCAAGAGACTCATAACAGAGAGATACCTGTAAGATAAAATGATCAATCATATAATAATGAATTACTTTTTACATATTTACTGCATCTTGATGCGAACGTGAAAAAACAATTAATAAAGACAAATTACTCACACAGCAGCAGAAAAGACACCACAAGACACAATATTTAACATGCAACACTGCAACAAATCCTTGCTTGAAAACATGCTCATGCCTAAGCATTCTGAGTTGGAGTGCAGCAATCGATTGGCTTAAAAGGTTATGCGAATCAATACAAAGTTGTTTTGGGCACCAGCACTATTATATTAATGTCATCCTGAGAAATAGGCTCTAGCTTAGGTGGCTTGTCTGCCAGCCTGTTTTCCTTTTTAACTTCAGTCACAAGATCCTTGTTTCAAGGCAAAGATTGCTCCTGAAAGCTGTTTTAACCGGCAGGTTATGAGTGGAGTTTTGAATGGGAATTTCAAATGTTTTTAACTATGAAAAAAAGAGTTTTGATTTTGAACATGGCATGTTAAATGATGACATTAAATATATTTAATAGTCACCTCTCTTCCAGCCTTGCACCAGACTTTGGTATCAGTGTATGGCAACGAGCAGGTAACCTACAGTGTATTCATGTATGGAACTGAATAAGCTGAATTAATAATAAGTCCCCTGAGAGCTGCTCTGTGACTAGTGTGCTAGCTAGTTGTGCAGTCAAGGATGACACAGAGGTTGAAGTGGTCACACATTCACTCAGCTCTCTCCCTATATCCCTCTGGCACATGTTCTTCCCAAGGTCAGATACTGCATTGCATAATAACGTAAAAAAAAAAAAAAAGCTCACACATACGCATGCATGCAAACACGCAAACCGTGCAACAATGAGGGGAAGAAGAAGCCAACTAAAAATAGCACTATCACTGCAGCCATCGCCCCCAAGCAACGGACCACCACTCTTCACTTCACATCTCATAACTGATGAGTCCTGCTTCAGAAGCAGCCAAGAGTTTCTGAACTGACTGCTGACCTCAAGTTACACATGCTTTAGTGAGCACAAACAACCATGAAGGAATATGTGTTTTAGTGCCTCATACGTGTTCCCTGTTTCTACCAATGGCGTGGAAACAACCTATGCCACCCATGTGTTAAAGCGCAACAACCCCCCCCCCACCCCCACCCCTGCCCCTTTGTATCATCCCCCTCTTCTCCACCTCCCTCCTATGGCCTCAGGGAGCTGTTAGCTATCTGGATGCTGGCGCTCTATTGTGAGCACTCATTGATTGCCTCTGTGCTCCCCACAGCCAGTCGGGCCAGTCAGCATGGGACCCCGGCTGTCTGCCTTATCTGCCACTGGTCAGTCAACATACACAGCAAGGAGGAAAAAAAACAGAGGAGAAATGGTGAGAACGAGAGAAACCGAGGGAGAGAGAGAGAGAGAGAGAGAGAGAGAGAGAGAGAGAGCATTTATAAAAGGCTGCCCAGGCTTCCAGAAGCCAGCGGTCGTATCATTTGTTTTCTGTCCCTCTCTCTCTCTTTCTCTCTCAGCTCCTTGTTCTTCTCGCAGCCAGAGACAATCAATGGTGTACTCAACCAGACTTCTCTTGTCTTTTTTTAAAATAGTGCTATTCTGCCTTTTCTCTGCAGGAGATGATCCATTTACCTGCCCACATCTTGTCCTGAATATTAACCCTTGCTTCGCCTCCTCCTCTGTCAGTCACTCGGGTCAATCAGTTGCATCACTTTCACACACAAAAATCGTTGTTTTTCTGTGGGATGTTCTTCACGGGTTCAACCCACATTTATCCATTCGTGACAGACTATTGATCATGCCTTCATGCCCGGTTGTTGCCATCAACTCAAGGTTAGTGCTGGAAAGATTTGATTATGGTGATTATTATGTGAATCAAAAGAAAACGAATTGAAAATAAATTTGAAAATGAATGGATTTTTTACGTCATTCATCAAGCAAAAATGTCAGCGATGGTCAGACAAAACAAGCACTTTAAAGATCAAACCTTGTGCTCCGGACATTTTTGTGGTTGTCTCTATTTCCTGGCATTTCATAGACTCGTAGACTTAATTTAATTAATTAATTAATTGATAATTAAAAGAAAAACGACTAGTTGATCAAATAATCTCTAGTTGCAGTCTTACTAAAGGCAGAAGGTTTCCACCTGTGGTTTCTTATACATCAGAGCTGAAACCCACCGTTATCTCTATTGATGACCTTGCATACAGGAATGTGGAATTTCACTGGAATTGTTTCTACAGATTCCACATGGTGGACAATCTGGTGAAACTTCATAGGGTTTCTCTTCTTTCTTTGGTCACTTTATGAAAGGTTGATCCAATGACTCACACTATACAATTATGTCAAAAGGTCTTTGCAGAATTTATAGCGTAAATGGCTGCTACTGTAGTAGGCTTATCATTATAATTATTATTATCATTATACTACAGTTACCCTACAGCAATCACGTGGTTACCATAGTAAACCTTGTTCAACCCTACAGCAATCACGTGGTTACCATAGTAAACCTTGTTCACCCTTTTATATATCAAAGCAACAGTGCTGGACCTTTGTAACGACCTGGTTAGGGGCAGTGTCACTGCGCAGTGTCAGAAACCTTATTTATGCCAAAAGCAAACATTGATTTTGTTCTTGGTCCTTGCTTCAGTGTGAAAGAGGTCTCAGCCAGTCACTCTGTGCTCCCGATCATAGAGCTTGTTTAGTAGTATTTCAGTGCAGCGTTTTCAGCTGCAAGAGCCTCGTGGTGGCGACAGCAGGGTGGCACTGTAAACAACCATCACACCTCTCTGTGAACGGGAGAGCTGATGTCAGCGCAACTGAAAGTCTCCCTCCATCATGTAGCTACATGAAGCCAGAGCAGCATCCATCACTCCCCCTGCTGCCTCTGCACAGAGAAGCCTTGTCGCCGGCACAAAGCCTACAGCAAGGTGGCCAAGAGAAATGCACATCGTTTGAACGCGAGTAAGAAGGCACGTCTGGCATTGATTGTCACCAATGTTCTAAGGTTCTTAACAGTTTTTATATGTTGATTCAATACACTCCGACACAATGCAATATGTATTAACCTTGTCGGAGCATGCTTCATTGAGAGTTCCCTTTGTTGTCCTTTGATGCATTCATTCGGGCCTTTGAAATACTGCGCGTATGAAATTATACACAGAGCCAAGTCAAGCTGCAGTCACCCCACCTATAATCCATCCATCTTGTTGGCAGCCATCTGGCCACATTATTTTGGAGAGGCTGAGGTGCACGCCTTGCTATGAAAGCGAGGACTTCTGACGACAAACCATTGTTTGAACTGGAGAGTGACCTGACCGGCTGCGGGCCCCCTGACACCCGGAACAGGCCTTGTCGCCTTAAGTTGGTATTAAACAAAAAGTTGATGGATGATCCAGAACGTATAATATTATGATAAGACCGAAACCTAAATGGCAAAAGCCAACAATTGGTCTGTCAGATGTTGATTCAAAGCTCTGCGGGAACAGCAACAGAGAAACCTATACTCCTATTAAATTTAAAAAAAGGCTCAAGTTGTGAGACGAGAAGAACCTCTGAGGATTTTAGGGAAAAAAACACCCCGAATATAGGATTTGTCTTACGTGAATCAGAGCGTCAACATCAATATCGCTGTTGCAACAAGGCAGGTGAAAAACATCAATAACAGACGCAGTGTCAGAACAAAGCCAAGGGTCATCTCGACTAGCCATTTCCAGAGGGGGAAAAAATCTGATCCTGAGTTCACAGCTACAGCAATGTGACATTGACTGCTCACCCAATCTGCGTCCAAGAAGCTGGTTCCCCCGAAATAAAAATGAGTGACTGCTAGAGCCGGTGATGTCACTGGCCACATTTGTCCCCCATCAGTGCGGATAGCTGCTTCGACCAGGGGGCTGGGGTGTCCTTGAGACACTGTGATAGAGACATCCACACGCCCACCCCCTCACCCCCCCACCCCTCCCTGCTGATAGCTCAGTTCAGGCCCTCGCTGCATCAGTGTCAGGCGCTTTGCGGGCAGGAAGCTAAAAAGGATGGCAGCCCCTTCCCTCCCTTCAAAAGAGCAGAGGAGCCTGGGCCTGGGAGCCGCTGACAGGAATTTGACCTCCGGACTGATGACATTACATGAGGGGAAATTGTAAACTACCTTTCAGCAGACCAAATCCTGTCACCTTTATTGATGATCTTGTATCTACATTTATCAGCCACAGGAAATAAAGTGTTTGTAAAGTGCACACACAGGCCTTTGCTGTGTTTTTATGATGGTTTATTTGCAGTGACTGATCTGCCACCCCATTGTTCGTTTCTTTTTTTTCTGCCAAAAAAACAACAAAAAAACACTGTAGAAATCCTCAGCATGAGGAGTGAGTGATTCTATCTGATGCACTGCGAGCTGAGCGGCCCTCCCTCTGGGCAGTTCAGCCTTGCCTGACTAGGAAGAGAGGGAAGAGCTTGTGTGCTGGCGTGCGTGTGCGTGCCGTGCGTGTGTGTGCGTGTCGGGAGGGGAGACATTGTTCCTTGACGTCACCGCTCAGCCCAGCCAGCCGCTGCTCTCAAACACGTCTTTGTTATTCCGAGGCTTCCACCGGAGACCAGCCGTCCGCAAAACACGGAGCACCGCCTGCAGACTTTGCTGGACTGGGGCTGCATGTTGCAAAGGTTGACGTGCGCGCACGCACACACACACACACACGCACGCACACCCGTGGGAAGCTGTAAGTGAACTGTAAAACAATATTTTTATAGTTTAATATTACTACTTACTGCGAACAATATATACACATAATATTATTATCATCATTATTATTAGTTTAAATAATAATATAGTTTATTTAGTTATTTGTCAACACTTAAGGAAATACATTTTAATAAAAATAAAATCCATCAATAATAGTTGCTATTATTATTATTATTGTTGTTGTTATTGTTATTATTTAGAGATTGGTGTAACTGATTCGTTTTTTTGACAGAAAAATAATTAACATAATTATCATTAATATAATATAAAGCCCTATATTATTATTGTTTTAAATTATGCTATTATTAGACTATTCCCGTTGATATATATTCTAAATACATTTGACTAAAGTGTGTAGTTCATCTTAACCAATATCTAAAAACTCCCTAACAAAATGAACAATTGTTGAATTAACTAGTAACTACTGGTTTGATTACACAAGGCCGTACTGAAGCAACACCGCTGTGACGACACAGTCCCCGACAATAGCTGGAGCTGGGAGCCGCACTCCTCTCCAGTGTGAAATGTGCTGTTAGCAGCCTATTAGAGCGCGGTTACACCTTAACTCGGTGTCCTTCCGCAGGAATCTAGGCCGCGTTTTCTTACCAACCGCGGAGCACGGCTCTCTCTGGTAACTGAATAGCCAGTGTAATCTGACACTTCAACTTGCCGTGCTCTACGGTAGTTGATTCAGTCAGTCACTCACACCGTCTCCGGGGCTCTCGCGTCGTCTTTTGTGAAGTGTAGAGAGCGAGAGAGAGGAGAACCGTAAACACGAGGTTAAGGAGAAACAATACACGGATTTGCCGCTGAGCTCCTAGCTGAAAGTAAGTTTCGCGCCTGGTTATTTTTTTTTTTGGGGGGTTGCAAAGCCGGGTTTGAATGTGTGTGCGGGTTTGCCCAAGATGGGGTTTGCCTCCCGCTGGACAGATACTACCTGCTAACAATAGGGTGACCTCCTGGAAACCTTTAACAGCCGCCGATGAACTCGTGTCAGCGGGGGCAGACTGTGAATTGTGAGCGGCAGCGGAGCGCGTTTACGTCCAGGCTCGTGCGTGCCGTTGTAGCGTATTATCCCGTGTTTCTGCCTTGTGTAGACGAGTTGCGCTCGAGCGAAATAGCCCGAGTCGGTGTGTCCGCAGGGTTATTTCAAGATTAGATGCATGCGTTTGTGTGAAGACACTAGATAGGAATGTGCTAGTTACTCAGTGATTGCAGGTACGTGTGTGAGAGGGTGAATGTCTCGGTCGATGGCCGGGGTTGATGCTAAACTGAGAACGCATGTCACTCATCTAACAGTCAGCAGTGTGACTGGGCTTGTTGACTCCCTCTTATCGGCTACCTGTTGTAGCGCAATTAGCTGTCATGTCCGTACGCTTCTCTGTTGTGTTGTGTTTTAACGCCGTGTAAAGCAGCTTCAGTGACATTTGCCACCTTGATGCACTGATAACGCTGATTGGATCCTCTCAGGGATCATTCAAAGATCACTGACCCCCAATGGGAGGTCATTGGGACCCCCAGGGGCCCTTAATGGGACTCTAGTGGACTTTCTAGTAAACTGGAAAAGACTTCGTATATAGGATAGTACTTTCACAATGAATCGAATGCACTGTGATAGTGTCTATTAGACAATGCTCAGGTGTGACTGGTGATGTCAAGTGTCCACTCTCTCCCATTCATTTACATGCACCGAAACCCTCGCTGCACCCACACCCTTAGGGTTTCATTACAAATGAAACCTAGACATGCATGTAGTACCACCTTCTCCAAGCCCTTCTGCAGCCCGGTGTGGATGAGCTGCTTGACTCGGCGCAGAACCCTCTGCCATAAGTCTGGTGGACCCTCCCCGTAAAAATTCATCCCATCTGGATGTGAGGCCAGCCGGGGCAGAGCGGAGTGAAGAGGGGGCTCCCGATGGGAGGAGGAGGAGAAGGAGGAGACTACCCTGCTGCAGGACAGCTCCACTTTGAAAAAGAGCCTATACTTTCGTTAGTAAGGCGCTGAAGTTTAAAGTGAGGGGGATTAGGAGCAGACCTTTGCTACTGTTATAGAGTTGTGGAGTTTTGAGATACCAATATGTGTTTGAATCTACTAATATCTAATCTATAACCGACCACATCTTACTGACTGTGCAGGTAAGATAACAAGCGGACATGCTGTCACCACAAGCAGCAGATCGGTTATCCTTCGAACACCTAAAAGCTCTGTTTCCTAAGAAACCTGACACAGTCTCAACTCAAATGAAACATTGCCGGGTTTAACACAGTCAGCATTTATTGCAGGAGTATTGCATTGGATTGCACGTGTTCATATTATTGTGTCCACTCCCTGTACGTCGACCTGAGAGTGTGTAAACAGATTTTGGATGGGTGCACCCTCCAGTGTCTCTTTCCTCGGTAATTTAAATTGGTGATGTAATGCAATTGTTTCAGCAGCAACACTTGTCAGCTGCACCACATTAATTAGTGCTGTTCGACTTTGATTATTTTTTTTTCTCTCCTTCTGACGAACCGAAGCAGCATTAAGTCATCTCAGCCAAGCATGAAAAAGAAGGCACGCTCATTCAGAGTAGGTTACCTGATAAATTGTGAAAGAAAGAGGGCAAGGAATTAAAGCCATCTGCAACTGTTTGAAACTTGGAAGTGTGTGTGTGTGTGTGTGTGTGTGTGTGAGAGTTTCCTTCTGTTGTCCCTCCTGGGGCCTCTCTGCAACCAGCCAGCGAGCCAGGCTGTGAGACAAGACATAAGAGTGTCTGATTCACTAAACAGGCTAAAGGCTCCAGTAGACTCGCTTTGAAATCAAATTTGGGTTGTTGTTTTTGTTTTGTTTTAAGAAGGTGCCTGGTGCAAATGCAAGTATGCTCACTGAGACTGGATTGTCTGGCCCTCTACGCCATAATGTGAGGAAAATGACGCCGGGAAAATAGACAAATCATTAACAGCAACCGATAGGCAACACAAGCACTGGCAGCGCTTCAAGTTGCAGCTGAACATGAGGAAGAAGATGCATGTTTATGTGCAACAGTATGTTTGTTCCCTAAACCAAACAAGGACACAGAATGGAGAGATTATGCTCATCTATTATAATAATAATAATAATAATAATAATAATAATAATAATAATAATAATAGTAGTTTCTTTATAGAACAAGTGCTTTCCAAGATAATGAAAATCCATACACTGCAACATCAGGAACAACTACAAGAGGTAAATAATGAAACATGCATACACATTCGTGTGTGTGTGTGTGTGTGGGTGTGTGGGTGTGTGCGCATATACAGTACCAATAAAAAGTTTGGAAACACCTTCCCATTCAAGTGAATAAGAAAGTGTGTCCAAACTTTTGACTGGTACTGTATGGAGAGAATTTTGTTTCTTTTTAAAGCAGTCAAAAAAATGGTTTGAGAGAAACTTTCCACACTTTTGCTTTCAAACCCTAAAGTTTTGCTTGCGAATCTAAAACCCACTACTGTTTTAACATTTGTTATGCACCTTAACTCAAGTCCTTTATGAGGACAGAGCAGAGCAAAGCATACGTGTTATTAACAAGTGATTTGGGTCATGCACTCGCTGAATACTACAGGACAATAATGGAAAACAAGTGATATTTTGTGCATAATAATAGCAGCGTACCTG